>JAMJFZ010000596.1:2187500-2275000 GCA_026225945.1 Cricetomys ansorgei | reverse complement strand
CGTGCTGGGCGCTGGGTCGCCCTGACCCTCCTATTGGGGGAAGGCTGGCTATAGGGAAGGTGTCTGCGTAGCATCTAAACATTCTGCATTGCGGGCCAGTGAGATGGCTGTGTGTAAGGCTCGCCTCCAAGCCTGTGAGCACTTGGGCTTGCTCCCTGGAGACCACGTGGTAGGAGACCCCTTTAGTGGTCCTCTGACTCTGCAAACATACCGTGTGCATCCCCTGGAAGAGTCTACATTGTACACTGCTGTCTACGTTGTAACCGTCCGATTTTTAAAACTCCTGTCCTGAACTCACAGCTTGAAATTTAAGTGGCATGTTAAAAATGTTTGGTTTCGGTTTAATGTTTAAACCAATGTGTCCCCAGGTTGGCTCACCTGCAGGCTGCCCTAGTTCATGTTGCTAGGACTCTGGGGAAGGAGACTGGGTGATTGAATCCAAGCTTCTCCCTTGCTGTACGTGAACACAGGAACACCTTCCTAACGGATGTTTTGGTTTTTTTTTTTTTAAACACTCAGACAAGAGGAGCAAATCCCCAAAGTTCCAAGTTTTCCATCTGTCTAGGACACTCTTTACTGTGGCTGCCTCACCACAAGGTCCAAGGCTAGAGTCCTCCACAGGTAGCGTGATCTGTTCTAACAGGACCTCAGATTGCTCATGGGAGCCAACACACTAACACAGCCGGACTGTGGCTCTCAGGACACACGTGTGCGTGTTCCGTGCCAGGGAATGTTGGGGAGAAAAGATGCTCAGGGGAGAGCACAACACGGGCCCGCCAGGATCTGGTGACCTTTGGGAGAGAGAGGTGTCACCAGCACCTGCCCCTCCCGGCGGCGATCACAGGTCTCGGGACGCCTCCCTCTGCCTCTCCCTGCTCTGGGAGCAGTTCGTTCCCAGAATGAAAGGGAACTGCGTGGCAAATTTGTGTTTGACACAGAAAGGGCTTTTTTTTCCAGAAGAAGCTCTCCTCCATTTCTGAGATCCGCTCTGGCGTTCATTTTGGCTCGCCCGACAACTTCTGCTTCCCAAGTGCTGTTTGTGGTTCCGTGTTTGCTTCCGGAGCCGGTTAGCAGCGTCCAGTGGTGCCCGTGACCACCCTTCTCTCACAGGCACTCTCTTCTCTTTCCCTCGCGAAGGTCCCAATCTCCGGATGGAGCCGGTGACGGCCCTGGGCGTCCTCTCCCTCGCCCTCAACATCATGTGCGCCGCCCTGAACCTCATCCGCGGCGCTCACCTGGCCGAGCACTCCTTACAGGTGACCTCTTCGCAGGTTTTATTTTATTTAATTAATTAATTTATTTATTTTGCATGCTGTTGGGGATTGAACCCAGGACCTTGTGAATGCTGCTGCACGCACCCTTCACCCCGGAACTATGACCCCACCCTTCTCTACGGTCCACTTGAAAGACGAGTGGCAGAACCTGATGATGGGAGACATTCTGCTTATCAGATTGTTATGCAGTTAGGTTTTATAAATGCTAAAAGCTCAAATAAACCGATTTAGAAATTCTAGTCCGTAAGTTCGACGTGGTGAGGCACCCCTGTAACCCCAGCACTGGAGGGGTGGAGGCAGGGGGATCCAGAAGTTCCAGGTCATCTTCAGCAGCATCAGAGTTCTGGGCCAGCTCAGGGTAGAGTATCAGATAAAATACCCCGAAACAACAACAACAACAACAACAAAATTTACTCTTTGAAGTAAATTTTTTAAAAAATTACTTTAAAAATTTTTTAAATTAAAAAATTTTTAAAATTACTGTTTGTAGTAATTTGTAGTAACAAATCTGGAAGGATCCCCATGAGCAACCTCAGGAGTTCTGCTAGGACATTGCTGAGGGGTGGGCAGCTTTCTGGGAGGTGCCGTTACCAACAGGGTGTGGGCTGGAGTCTCACTGTCCCATCCCGAGAGTGTGGAGCTCAGAACCACACGCCCTGGGACGCAGGGATCCCTCCTTTTGTTGGCTACTGATGGCGAAGCAACTTTTATTTCAGTGCTTTCTCCCAAATATATTTTCGGAGGTTTTTCAAATGCTTGACAAAGGAATAGAGTTATTGTTGGCGTAAGCAGGTAGTTGTTGTTTTTAAAGCTAGAACTATAGTGTTTTGAGGGTTTTTGTCTCATATGGCTCTGTCTGGGCATTTTGACCTTACTGGTCTTTTGCTTATATATCAGAGTTTCTGATCTTGTGTTTTTATGGGTTTGGGGGTGTATGTGTACTGTGCTTTTTCTTTTCTTTCTTCTTATTCGTGTTTTGTTTTTTTTTTTTCAAGATAGGGTCTCACTATGTAGCTCTGGCTGTCCTGGAACTCACTCTGTAGACCAGGCTGTCCTTGAACTCACAGAGATCCACCTGCCTCTACCTGGGATTAAAGGCGTGCCCAGAGGATCTGGGCATGGGGGAGGGAGGAGAAACTGCGATCAGAGTATATTGTATGAATTTTCAAAATATTAGAAAAAGAGGCATCGTGCTCACATGTTATGTGGTAACCGGGGGTCAGGGCTGCTGGTTTGCGGCGCTGAACCAGGAGGCTGGTGTAGACCTGCCCCTCTGAAGGCCGCGTCAGCCCGTGTTGGAGAGTGGTTACACACCTCATCTCTGACCAGTGTGTGGTGAGGATCAGGCTGCTTGTAGTGGAGTTGGTGCCCGGCTGGCGAGGGGGTTAAGGTAGACCTCCCTGCCTTAGGTTCCATGGCATAGTGCACGGACGGCTCTGAGGAGGTGACAGTACCCAGGACAGGAGCTGACAGAGGCAGCTTAGCGTTACCACATGAGAAGGATTTTGAGGAGTGCAGGTGGGGGCTCACTCCACGTTGAGGGCTCGGCATGGTGCCCTAGGACCGGAGCGTGCAGTCTGTCTAACCGTTGGGAATGGTCGTGTGCCAAGCCTGGATCTTGGGAACCTTTGTACAGTCAGTCACAGCAGGGAAAGGAGGACAACAGACTTCACGCCACAGTGGTTCCTCTCGGCCGAACCTTTCTCTGTGTGTCCTGGATCTGTTTCAGGTTGCCCAGGAGGAAGTTGGAAACATCCTGGCTTTCTTTGTTCCTTCTGTGGCCTGCATCGTCCAGGTGGGTGCCTGAACTGTGACTCGGGAGAGACCACAGTAGGAACGCGTGACTTCCCCTAACAGCTTGCTCAGCTCTCTTGGTCCCCAAGGAGGCCACTCTGTCTTGGGAGGGTCTCCCACCTGGTCTGTCCCCTGTGCTGCTTCTCTCTCTTCTCTGCATGTCCAGTCTGGACATCTGACTGTGTGTCTCTAACATCTATCTGCCTGTGACACCTGTTTCAGTCTCTTTTGAACCTTCATCCAGTGATTAGCAGTTGCTGGTCCCAGCTTTGCTACAGGGAATTCAATTACTAAGGGAATGCCTGCAGGTGTCAGTTACTAAGGGAGTGCCTGCGGGTGTCAGTTACTAAGGGAATGCCTGCGGGTGTCAGTTACTAAGGGAATGCATGCGGGTGTCAGTTACTAAGGGAATGCCTGCGGGTGTCAGTTACTAAGGGAATGCATGCGGGTGTCAGTTACTAAGGGAATGCGTGCAGATGTAGGTTAATAAGGGAATGCATACAGGTGTCAGTTACCAAGGGAATGCATGCAGGTGTCAGTTACTAAGGGAATGCGTGCAGATGTAGGTTAATAAGGGAATGCATGCAGGTGTCAGTTACTAAGGGAATGCGTGCAGATGGAGGTTAATAAGGGAATGCATGCAGGTGTCAGTTACTAAGGGAATGCGTGCAGATGTAGGTTAATAAGGGAATGCATGCAGGTGTCAGTTACTAAGGGAATGCATGCAGGTGTCAGTTACTAAGGGAATGCATGCAGGTATCAGTTACTAAGGGAATGCGTGCAGATGTAGGTTAATAAGGGAATGCATGCAGGTGTCAGTTACTAAGGGAATGCATGCAGATGGAGGTTAATAAGGGAATGCATGCGGGTATCAGTAAGTGAATGCATGCAGCTGTTGGTGTATGCATCTAACTTGAGGCTGTCTGCTGCGCTCTGATTGGATGTTGTGTGGTCTCATTTCAGTGCTATCTGTACCTGTTCTACAGTCCAGCCAGGACTCTGAAAGTGGTGCTGATGCTGGCCTTCATCTGTCTGGGCAATGTGTACCTGCACGGGCTGAGGAACACCTGGCAAATCCTCTTCCACATAGGAGTGGCTTCTCTGTCTTCATATCAGATCCTGACGAGACAGCTACAGGAGAAGCATTCCGACTATGGCGTGTGAGCTCGGCGCCGTGCGTTTGCTGGTTTTCCTAGAAGGCCAGTCTGTTTCACTCCTGCTTCTCAACTTCACTTCAAATCTCCATCCTTGAAGCTCCTGAGGTCGCAGATTCAGGTTCCAGCGGTGCAGCGGAGCCAGGGCTGCTGGTTGCCAGTCTTGGTCTGTGTGGAAGCTGTGCAGCACTGCCAGCCGGCAGGGACATGGCAGATGAGCTGGAGCTTGCTCAGAGAGCATCTCTGATGGTCAGAGTGTGGATATTTTGGTCTCCTAAATCGAATGATACGGCAAACCGCTTGATTACATAATGGTAGTTTTAGTGATTGGCAGGTGTCTGCAAGGAAACTCTTTAAAGTTGAAATCAGTTTGCAGGTTCCGTGTAACTTTGGTCAGTTTTCCTTAAGAGTGTCAGTACAGGGTAAATTAAAAGCTTGAAAATATGGTTCATAAATATAAGCTAGGTAAATTTTGTTTACATTTTTGTAACTTGGGTTCGACATACTTTTGAAATACTTCAATATATTTTGGATATAAATCGAAGTTCATTTAGAATGAAGGCAAACTTCAGCTGAGGAAACGCTAAGGAAATGGAGTTTTTAATTTACAGACCTTTTATGGTGGTGGGACTATGTGGATACAGGAGTGGCTTATATTTACGTGCAGGGTCTATCTGAATATCTCTAAATTAATAAACAAAATTACTGGGTCTTAAGCACACAGGCATGAGCAAGATGTGGGGCTTCGGGGTCCTCTCCGTGGGGCAGAGCGGAGTGGGTTCTGAGGGGACAGGCGAGGTGAGAGGCGCTGTCATCGGCCCCAGTTGCGCATGCTGAGGGCCTGTCGCTGTAGCATCGCTGGGGATGTGGCCCTGTTAGCTCCCTACAGAGGCCTCTCAAATTAAGTACTCCTCTGCACCTCCCTTGAGCATCTTAATTAGTCAAGGGCCTCGTTGTTTTATGGACAGGCATTACGTAGGTGTTACTTAAGGTTTTGCATAACCAGCACGTGCTCTGCAAAGCTGTTGCAGCATGCTTCTGAAGAAGACCTCCCTGCGTCTCCAGCCTGGGTATCCGGTGGTAGTCAAGAAGCTATGTTGGGGTTCACCCCTCTGGCTTGTTCTTGGGTTGACTCATATGGCTCCATAAGTCATAAACTCTCTTTTGATAGTTTTGAAAGGAGAAAACCACCCCAGAAGTTTCCAAGTCGGGTTAGAGAATGCTGTTGTATTTGGCTGTCACTGGTACCCTGCATTGGGAGCGAGCTTTCGTGACTCAGAACTGGACTTCAGCCGTGTTTCTGTTGGTCTCACGCCTGTAACTTTGTGTGTACTGTGTAGGCAAACGCTCACTTTTCCTGAGAATTTTGAAGTGGCAAAAGGGGAAGAAAATTCTTTTAATTCAAAGCACACACTCAAAAAATATTTTAAAGTTTTTTTTTTTTTTTTTAAATCAACCTAAAAATGTACTGTTTTCCTCTTAAGTCTGTGTGGTACTGTGCTGCCTTGTATCTGGACACCCACACACTCCAGAATCCGAGCCTGTAGTTGTCAGTCAACAAGGAATGACGGGACTGGGAGGGGAGCCCCGAAGGTGCCAGTGGGGTGCTGTCCTCACTTGTTTGACGTGGCGCATGAGTCTAGTCAGAGTTCCAGAGAGACTCACAAATGGAAGGAAAAAGTCCTCGAGGGAAACAGTAAACACAGAACAGAGGCCTGTACCTGGGATCCAGCCGAGAGAACCCTCTGGGAAGGGGACGGCAGGGAAGAACTTCCAGGGAAACCTCAGCTTTGGGGTAACTTGGCTTGGGCTTAGATGTTGATAGCCCCTGTGGGATCTGTGATGCCAGGAAACCATTTCCCAGGTAGGAGCGCGGTCTGTGCGCCGGCCACTGGCTGCTGCTCTGGCAGTTGTAAGTGACTAGGTGTGCCTTGGCAGATGCTCACATGAAATAGTGCTGACAAAACCTTCGAGGTGCTGAAGACCATGGGCTCCTTAGAGTGCTTCATGTGTCCGGGGTGCTCCGTGTGTCCGGGGTTCTCCGTGGGTCCGGGATGCTCCATGGGTCCACGGTGTCCTGTGGGTCCACGGTGCTCCGTGGGTCCGGGGTGTCCCGTGGGTCCGGGATTCTCTGTGGGTTCGGGGTGCTCCGTGGGTCCGGGGTGTCCCGTGGGTTCGGGGTGCTCCGTGGGTCCGGAATATTCTGTGGGTCCAGGGTGCTCTGTGGGTAGGTGGTGCTCTGTGGGTCTGGGATATTCTGTGGGTCTGGGGTGTCCCGTGGGTCCGGGGTGCTCCGTGGGTCTGGGATGCTCCGTGGGTCCGCGGTGTTCTGTGGGTAGGTGGTGCTCTGTGGGTCTGGTGTGTCCTATGGGTCTGGGGTGCTCTGTGGGTCCACTGTTATCCCCGGTGGGCGTGGCCATGTGCTTGGGCAGAAAGCATAGGATTCTGGTTACTTTTCCCTCAGTAAGCCTTGTCTTGACAGGAACTGTACCTGGCTTTCAGTTTTCTGGGCTGGCCATCTGGAGTCCAGCTCTCTTCCAGTCCCAGATGCCTTGCTGACCCCTGGGAGTAGCGTGGCTGTGGTTGACATCCGTCCTGGGCCTTTTCCTTGGCTCCCTTTCTTCCTTCTCCTCTCCTCTGCCTGTCTCCACTCGGCCTCCTGCGTTCCTGCCTCCAGAGAGATGCAAGCTAGCGTCAGCGGAGAGACAGGAAGCTTAGAACGATGGAGAGGGACCCGCTCTGGAGTCATGACTCCTCCGCCCCCCCATCCCTGCACCCCGCACCCCACCTTGTCTCTGCGCTAGGAAGCAGCACTTTGATAGCAACTGTCAGGTCAAGGGCCACAGCCAGCAGTCCCCGGAAGGTGGCTGTGTGTGCACAGGACCCAGCATGGGGTGGCGAAGAGAGTGGGGCTGTCCATCTGCAGCCCTCAGCGTGTCGGGGGCTGGGCGCCACACTCTCATTCACACCTGTTCTGTGCACAGTGAACGACTTATGAGTGAGGCCGGGCACGGCCAGGCATGCTCTCTGCTGTCCGCTGTGTCCAACAGACCCTTTGCTGAGCTGCTGCTCATGTCTGAATGACCCACCCAGATCTGCTGAGCTGCTGCTCATGTCTGAATGACCCACCCAGATCTGGGGCAACTCCACCTGTGTGCTGTCAGAGTTGAGAACAGCAGAGGAGGAGAAACCAGGTGTGCTGTTGAGGTGGGGCAAGGAGCACACAGGTCAGCCAACCCCATGGCCTGGAGATCAGCTTGGCCCTCCCACTCCGTCCTGTGTCACCGCCCTCCTCAGTGTCTTCACCTGCAGCTTGCAATCCCTGTATGCTCTTGTGAAGATTGCAAGCGGTCACAGAGGGGACGGTTGTACACGTCTAGGAAGAAAGGGTTACGAGGGTGTGCGCATCAGGCCGGAGCCACGCTTGCGTTCAAGCACTTACAGGGTGGCATTCTATGCTGCTGCGGTATAAAGGCCCCATTCCTTCATTCCAGAAGGGAGCTGCTCCTTTCTTCCCCCAGACCTGCTGCAGTCAGCATCTCTAGGCCTGCTCTGGGATCCAAGGAAGCTGGTTCTGTAGGCTGGATCAGACTTCAGACTCCTCAACAAGGAGAGCCCCAATTCCCCCACACCGGCCCTCCCAGGAGAGCCTCTGTTGCCCCACCCCCACTCTCCCAGGAGAGCCTGTTGCCCCACCCCCACCCTCCCAGGAGAGCCTGTTGCCCCACCCCCACCCTCCCAGGAGAGCCTGTTGCCCCACCCCCACCCTCCCAGGAGAGCCTGTTGCCCCACCCCCACCCTCCCAGGAGAGCCCCCATTGCCCCACCCCTGCCGTCCCAGGAGAGCCCCTTCCAGAAGCTGTCACTCTTGTGTTGCTGGGGAGATGTCAGCAGGACAGCCATGGAAAGGGCTTGCTATTCACATCTGGAACAGTGGGCTAGGGAAACATCTGTCCATGTGGAGTGATGGGCAGGGCTGAGACTCACAATTGCCTTTTAAGGTAAAATTGAACCCATTCTTTCTTTCCCTTTGACCTGTGTTTGTGACCTTTAGCCTTTACGTTGATATGATCCTCAGATTGCTTCAGAAATGTTATCTAATGAATTCTTTGTGTGACTCAGCCCCTAGGGTTTGATTTGGTTTAATGGGCTTTCTACTGAGAATGTAAAAAATCTAGGCTAATTTAGGCAGAACCAGTTAATCCCACACTCATCCCCAGTGTTTGCTGCCCATGTTATAAGCTTCTTTTCAACTGACAACAAAGATCCATTTTGAGTCCATGATGGACACATTGTAACTTTCACACACTTGTAAACTGAAACTGTGTCAACGTAGAGATCATGTACAGCCATTTATATTCTGACATGAGGTGGCTTCAGAAGTGTGTGGAGAATAAATCCGGGGTGTTTACCAATGTGTGTGTGTGTTTGTGTGTGCGTGAGATTCTGGATCGAGGTCTGTTTTTCTGGTTGGTCTGAGGTGGTCTGTAGGAGGGGTTTTGGGAGAAGTGACATCCTGGTGTGAACAGATCTGAGGACTCAGGCTTTAGTACAGGTTCCTAAGCAACACAGCAGGGCGGGGCTGCTCAGCTGGCTGGGCAGCCTGCAGGCTCTGTACACAGGCCTGCTGTGTGCCTGACAGGCACCTCTTGAGTTCTGGCTTCCATTCCATGGGCCAGCGCTATCACAGAATGGCCACCAGGAGGCGCAGTGGCTGTCCACAACACCCAGTCCCACCCAGGGATGCTGCCCTCTGTCAGATGCTGCTTTGGATCAGCTGACAAAATTCCTAGGAAGGGGTGTGCTGCAGCCTCTCTGGACCAGGCTCCTCGACCTTTGGAAGTGTCTGTTCCCAGCATCTCTCCTTTGTCCCGAATCCCAGACATTGGAGGAGGCCAAGGCCACTTTCCAAAATACTCATTTGAGTTACTGGATTTTGAGATTTGAAGGTAGACAAGTCTTGTTGCTCAGGTGAGGAAGCTGAGGCCTGCCTAGAGAGCCAGTCAGAGAACAGAGATCTGTCCTCTGGCCTGCAAGGGGGAGGGCTGGCCCCATCAGTAGCGCCCACTATAACAAATAGTCTTGGGCCATGAATATGTCTCTTCTGTACCAGGAGGACTGGGTGAAGAGTCCCCTGCCTTTTCCTTGAGTCCCACCCTCGCAGGGGTAATGGCAGCTGCCAATCATGCCTGGACAGTGGTAGATGAGAAAAGACTGAGAAGGGCCCTGGCCAGAGGCTCTGTGAGTCAGCTCTCAGCTGAAGGGTCAGACAGATGAGGCCAAGTCTGTGGAGTTTGCTGAGCACCAAAGAGAAGACCCTCAGATCTGAGGGGAAAGATACTTTACTTAAAGTCATAGTCACAAGATTGGCAGTTTGGGGCTGGAGAGGCGTCTCAGCAGTTAAGGTCACTGGCTATTCTTCCAGAGGACCTGGGTTCAGTTCCCAGGATTGATTTACATGGCAGTTCATAACTGTCTGTAACAGGGGATCTGATGTCTTCTTCTGGCCTCTGCAGGTGCCAGGCATGGGGGTGGCGCACAGACATACATGCATTGAAAAGCCCCACAGATATAAAAATAAGTACTTAAAAATGTTTTAAAAGATTGACAAGTTTGATGACAGTGGACCCTGGGAAAAATAAAAGGAGGGGAGAGCTCGAATGCAGTAAGGTTAGAGGAGGAGGATTGTGTACAGCAGCAAGAAACAGCAATCCCAATTTAAAAAACGTAACAAGACAAAACCTAAAGGTTTTATGGGTGAGCGGTGACCATTAGGACCATGGGTACACGTTAAGACAGCAGGACGACATCACTTTACACCATGAATTCTGCAAAACTTAAATGGCCGCACGGCGGGGCTGGGGTGGAGCTGAGTTGGTAGAGAGGAGGACTAGCACTGGTGAAGCCCCAGGTTCAATCCCCAGCGGTGGCTCAAGACCACTGTCGAGGCACTCAGGCAGGAGGATCTGAAGTTCAAGGACATCTCATCCTTGGTACACAAAAGGTTCAAGGCCAGCCTGGGTTACGGGAGACCCTGTGTCAAATCAATAAAAAGAGTGTCCATGGCCCTTCTGGGGCCAGCGGGAGCCAAAGTAGAGGCTGGGTGCTGAAGTAAGTGGTCAGGGTGTGTTTCTGGGGGCCTGAGGGACAGGGAAAGTGGGAAGCAGAAAGATCTCAAAGGGAGAAGCAGCAGTGGGCCCCAGGCTGACCCCCTCCCACCCAGCCCCCACCCCCACACATACAATCTTCCCCAGATCCAGGCCATCTGAGGTAGTCTCCTGGCTGAGACTTTCCCACAGGAGGGCCTCAGCTGAAAGGATCTCATGAGGACACAGAACAGCTGAGGGAGACAGAGGTGCCTCGGAGCCAGCCCCCCTCCCACCCAGAAATAGCCTGAGCCCAGAGTGGGAGTCTGGGGAAGAAAAGCCAGGGTGGTGGGGGTTTGTTGAAGCAGACCAGGACCACCGTGGCCCTCAGGGCTTGTTCCAGGCACATTTTCCAAGGCCCTAGGGATCAGCACAAGGGCCAGAGGCAAGGAACGTGGGGCCAGTTAGAGTGAACTTTCTCACGGGACCGGCCAGCAGGCCTCACAAAGGCCGGGAGCTCAGTGTCCTGGAGGTGTGTGAGCCAAGGGGCTGGGCACAAAGGGCCTCAGAACTTGCTGTCTCCATCTCTCAGGCATCTTGTCTCGTGGCTGGTATCTGACAGGACATCTGCATGTCTTCCGGGGCACCTCCTGTTGTGTCCTTCCCATGGACCAGACGCCAGCCACAGGAAGCTGCCCCATGCTAGTTCCCCTTCGAAGAGTAAATATTAGTCTTTTCAAGAGCTGCCTGTTCTCTGTCACTTGGCACAGAGGGTATTAGGCTTGGGGAGGGGGACCTCTTAGCCTACACACGCTGATGGAGTCTGTGGCCCAATCCCTGCTCCAGCAGCTGTACCCAAGTGCCTGTGAGAAGACCATTTTGAGGCCCCAAGCCCTACCTTGCCCCCCAGCCCTCTTTCCTCAGACACTGTCAAGGCTGCTTTTACTGATGAAGGGGACTGGAAGGTTTGACTTGACTTGACTTTGAGGTATCTGAGCCGCATTTCTGATTTATGCGACCATGAAACGCACTGCTTATCAGGAAGGGGGACGAGCCTGCTGCGTCTCGCCATGAGTGCCTAGAGGAGGCCTCCGGACACCCCACCTGACCACAGCCCCGACTCTAGCCGTCATCCTGTTTCCTCTGTGGCTGACCTCATTCACCTCCACCTCGATCGCTCAGGGGATACAGTCTTAGCCTCGCCCCGTCCTTAGAATCTCATCTTTGCACAGGGTGAGTGGTGAGCAAACGTAATGGTGTTTGGAATTACCCGGAAGACTTGCCTTTGGGTACGACGCTGGGGACATTTCCAGACAGGCTTAACTGGGATAGGACAACCCACCCTGAGTGCGGGTGTCTCCATTCTGTGGGCCGGGGTCGCAGGCTGAGCGCCAGCTCTCACTTCTCGCTGCGTCCTGACCTCGGACACCAGCTCTGTCGCCAGCTGCCTCGCACTCTTCCTCCCATGACCTCCCTGCCTTGATGGACTGTATCCCCTAGTGCCGGGAGCCAACATATCCTCTTCCACAGGTTGTTACAGCAATGAGGAAACAATTAACGAGCAGCTCTGCCGAACAGATACAAAATAACATGACCCACGCCTGCAAGCCACAGCTCTTTCCTGTTCCAGGGAAAGGGGGAGAAGGGGCCTTCCATCTCCAGACGTGGGGAGGAGACACTGCAGAGCCGCTGCGTGGGGAAGGGAAGGGACTCAATACAGGCGGCCCCGTCTCATTGCCCGGAACATCTTGGAGGGGGATGAGAACTGACAAAAGAGGGGTGTGTTCCCCACTCTCCACTGAAACAAGAACCCAGGCAGACTGAACAGAAGAGGATTTGAGTGAAGGTGAGTGTGGTCCACCCAGGAAATCCTAGCACTTGGGATCCTTGGCCTTGCATCCAAGGTCAAGGCTAGCCTGGGCTGCATAGTGAGATCCCTTTTCAAAAAAGTTTATATTAAAATTTAAAATGGCTGGAGGATGCAGCTCAGTTGGTAGAGTGCGTGCCTAGCGGGCACGAAGCCCGTGGCTCAATGCCCAGAGCAGCATAACAGGACATGGTGGTGCACACTTGTTACCCCAGCACTCAAAGTAGCAGCAGGAGGACAAGTTCAAGGCCTTCCTCAACCACACAGCGAATTCAGGGCCAGCCTGAGCTACATTAGATTCTTTCTCACCCCACTATCACCTCTTAAGAAAAAGAAGAATGAACAGCATTGAGCTCATCAGCTCCCAGAGGAAAGAAAGTCTTCATGAACACTATGGAGCCCATGGGCTTCCAGAGGCCCAGACCCTCCATGGTGAAGGGTAGGGTCCACCACAGAAGTCATGGTGCCGCACCTCACACCTACGACTGAAGGGATCTTGGATCCCCCACAGGAACTGGGTCAGCCAGAGCCTGCCCAAAGAACAGGCTGTGAATAGACTTCAATGGCAAGGCGGGGGGATGCCCACGAAGACCCCTCACTCAGTGCTAGGTTCTTCTTTGTCCATACGGATACCTCGTGAGCTCTGCCTCATCTCCTCCTGCCTGTCCTTCAGTTCCCAATGCATGAGCTTGGCGGTGGGACCTGGAGCGTATGGGCCCCTGGAGGGTATGGGCCCACCTGGAGGGTATGGGCCCACCCAGAGGGTATGGGCCCCTGGAGGGTATGGGCCCACCTGGAGGGTATGGGCCCCTGGAATCTATGGGCCCCTGGAGGGTATGGGCCCCTGGAGGGTATGGCCCCTGGAGGGTATCGGCCCCTGGAGGGTATGAGCCCCTGGAGGGTATGGGCTCACCCAGAGGGTATGGCCTCCCTGGAATCTATGGGCCCCCTGGAGGGTATATGGGCCCCTGGAGGGTATGGGCTCACCCGGAGGGTATGGGCCCCTGGAGGGTATGGGCTCACCCGGAGGGTATGGGCCCCTGGAGGGTATGAGCCCCTGGAATCTATGGGCCCCTGGAGGGTATGGGCCCCTGGAGGGTATGGCCCCTGGAGGGTATGGGCTCACCCGGGGGGTATGGCCTCCCTGGAATCTATGGGCCCCTGGAAGGACCCTCCAGCCTCTCGTGCAGGCCGTACTAGTTTGGATGTGAACTGTCCTTCACAGCCTCGTGCATTTTGAACACTTTATCCCCAGTTGATGACACTGTTTTGGAAGGTTGTGGAGTCTTTAGGAGGTGGGGCCTCATGGGAGGAAGTGAGTCACTGGGCTTATACCCTTGCACCACTTCCTGTCAGCTCTTTGCTTCCTGTTAGTGACCAGCTTCCTGCTGTACCCTCATGCCTTCCCAGCTGTGATGGCTGTATCCCTTATTTTTAAAATGTTTTTAAACAATTTATTTCACTTAACATGTTCGCGCATCTGTGCGAATGAATGCCACGTGTGCAGAAACCTGCACAGGCCAGAAGAGGGCGTCAGGTCCCCTTACAGCTGATGTGGGAGCTGGGAACAGAACTCAGCTCCTCTGAAACAGCAGCCAGTGTTCTCAACCCCCGAGCCATCCCCCAGCCTCCTCTCAAGCCTTCTTAAATGGTGAGCCGAACCCCTCTCTCCTTGTTTAGCCATCTGCTTTAGTGCAGCAACAGGCAAAATAGTTAGTACTGAACCCTCACCTGGGGCTGTGAAGGCTTGGCATGGCCACACCCTGTCGGGGCTGACTCAGGCATGCTCTGCCAGCTCCTCAGGGCCGGGTGCTAACAAGACCCCACTGTCCTGCCGGTGGCAGGTTCCCTCAGCCTCCGTCAGACCCACTTTCTTCACCTCCGAGCTTCACTCCTGTCTCCTGGCAGTAGACTAGGCTTTGTTCTTGAGAATGTGCACTACTGGGCTAGCCAAACTACTGCATTAGCAATGGCACTCAGCCTCGTCTCCAGACTCCATGTGTTCCTGTGTGTTGCCGGGTCTGGAAGGCTCTAGAGAAGCCTTCCCTACTCTTCATCTTGGACTCTGCCAGGGAGAAGCCCTTCATCGGAAGGAACCAGGAAGGTGGGGACAGTTCTTGCTGCAGTGCGGTGGCCACTGGTAGGCTCCCGTGGGTCCCAGTGGGCTTTGCCACTAGCTTAACGGATGGCAACAGGGACATTGAAAGGGATTTTCTGGAGGTGGAAGCTGTGGTGGTGTGGTCATGAGAACAGAAGTGTGCCCTGACTTCTAGTCGCCTACTCCCCATCCCCACCCCCTACCCCGCGTCCCCACCCCCACCCCATCCTCACCCCCATCCCTACCCCCACCCCCACCCCCCCATCCTCCATCCCCACCCCCATCCCCACACCACTGATGCTTGTTCTGCATAACATGCCTAGCGCCTATTCCTGCACTGAGCCATGGCTGACTCGGCTCCTTCAGCTCCGTCACATACACAAGCAGCTCAGGCGAGGCCGCACACGTCCCCAGAGAGCCGCAAAGGAAGACGGAGAGCTAGATTCAAAAGTGCATCGACTTGCTTTATGAGAGCTTGGCTGTCCTAGCTTGCTTGTTGCTGTTGAGATAAAGCACTGCCCAAAGGCAACTCGAGGAGGAAAGGGTTTATTTCATCTTCCAAGTTACACCCTATCACCGGGGGAGGCCAAGGCAGGAACTGAAACAGACCACGAGGAACGGTGCTTACTGGCTTGCTCCTGTGTCTGCTCGGTTAGCTTCTGTATACAACCCACCCACCTGCCCAGGGGTGGCGCTGCCCGGGGTAGCGCTGCCCACGGTGGGCTAGATCCTCACCATCGACTAGCAATCAAGGAAATCTTCCACAGACACACACGTCTGTGGGCCAACCTGATGGAGGACATTCCTCAATTGAAGCTCTCTCTTCCCAGGTATCTCTAGTTGTATCAAGATGAATCCCTTCTCTTGATATTCATTATCCCTTCTGTCCTGTGTGGACATTAACAAGATGGCCTCTTGACCTATTCTTCTCACCCTTGTGGTGGGCTGAAGGTAAGTCCTAGATGGGTTCTCTTTCCTGATAAGGACTATCCTTCCTTCCCATGGATGAGCTTCTGAGAACAGGTGCTTGGAGCATCCACAGGCACCTGACTGAGAAGAAAAGCCAGCACTCTGAGGATAGCAGAGTGGAAACACCGGCTCCTTGCTGACACCGCTGGGTCAGCCCCGTGGCACCACCTGGCCAGGTCCTTTGTGGAAACCACAGCCCGGAGATCTTCAATGTGTCTACACAATGGCATCCTGGAAGTCTGGGGTGCTAGGGGTGCTAGGGATGTTGGGACTCCTGGGATTGGGACAAGGACTCGGGTGACACAGTGAGATGTTGCCGATGGTTCAGGATCTAAGCAGGTGCACAGAACAGCGACTCGGGGAGCAAGGTAAATAATGTTTTAATACGGCATTTTAAAATATCAAAATTAATGCAAAAATACAGGATGAACAGTATATCAAGACAGGGTCAATCAGGACTGCTACCTGGATCAGCTCTTCTTGTGTCTCCAGGTGGGGCACACCCAAATGGTCCCAACTTTGACAATATGAAGGACAACTGAGGCACGACTATGGGGTTCGGAGAGCTGGGTTCGACATCAGCCTCCACAGTGACTTCCCTTCTCTGGCTTTTGGTTATCCCATCTGTCTTTTGTGGAGACTGGGGCATTGCCAAGATGGCCTCCCAACACACCCTCTGGCCTGCAGAGGTTACTCTGCCCCTTCTCCAGGGAGGCCATGTCTTCAGGGCTATTATTAGCTTGGCCATCCCTGGCCAGAACCCGTGTTTAATGACTGCCAGCTGTGGCTCCACCCCCTCCCCTTCCCCCAGAGAGATAAGAGCCAGTTCCTGTTCCCACATGGGGGGAGGGGAGCTCGGCCACTGCTCATTAAGACAGACTGTGGGGCGGCTAGATGGAGGGACTGAGTCAGACTCCTCACGCACTGTGCCCAGCACACCCCATGGGGCGCCCGGGGACTTGTCCTGACACTTGCTGTGTCCCAGGGGCTGCCTTTGTCTTCAACCTTCTGTCCCTCAGACAGTATTTCCTCAGGGTCTCTCGGCTACCCTGCAGACATCACATTCAGCACTGTCTCCCCGACGGACCTCCCTTTCCTGTTGATGGCCTGGCATCCTTTCCAGAGGCACATCTGTCTCTGCATCAGTCCCCCACCATCAATCGACCTCCTCTTGTCTCTGCTGGCAGATGCCCCCAACATCTACTCAGCCAGATTCAGGTGTCCCCAACACCCAGCACGTCCTCTTGGGATCCTAAGACCTTTCCTAGCCCTCCAACACCCCAGTGCTATTCTGTTAGCAGGTGGAATGGCTGCCTTGGACAGGCTGGGCCCCAGAGTTGGAGGACTCCCTGCAAACAAACCTTTCTCACAGAATGACAGGGCCTGTCCAGGCTTAGATGGTACGGCTCCCTGTCCATACCTACCTGAGTTAACTGGCCTTTGCCCTTGGAGATTGTGGGCAGGGTTCAATTTTAAGGAGCTACCAGAATCTGGGTTCTATCAGGTTCTTTTGGATCAAGGCAGGGTCCACACGGGGCCAGCAGTTTGACCTGAGGGTAGGGTGTAGGGCTAGCCTTGGGTATGAGTCTCACCACACCCTGCATCTCACTCCTGGGAGAGGCCTGCATTCTGTGTCAGCTGCCTGACAATGGGAGACCTGCATTGAGCTCTAAGGTGGCCAACCTTGGTAAAGTCTTTCAAGTGCCCACCAGATGGCGATAGAGATGAGTTGGCCTGGCTTGACAGGTGTCTGGCAGGGCCAGAGAGGGACCTGGGTGTTGGCAGAGGAAGAGGGAATGGAGATAACCCTGCCTGTAGTCACCCCTGCCCCATAGCTGCCACTAACCCAGGATGCTGTCACAAGTCTTCTTAGCCCCTCACCCAAGGCTTCCAGTCTCTCTTCCCAGAAAGCCCACCGCTCAGAGCTTCTCACCTCCTAACCTTTCTTCAAGGAGGGCTCTGCCTCTGTCCTGCCCTTCTTGAGCACATCTTGGGTCTCAGCTTTGCTCACTTGTTGCCCTCTTGGTTGTTAACTGCTCCCCACCCAGGGCTCTGTGTCTTGCCCTGATGTCACAGCATACCACTGCCGGGGCATTTCGGGCCCATTCATTCAGGCACGGGGCCTCTTCTGGCCTTCACACAGCTTAGAAGGCATTTCTGATCTGTCCCTGGGTGGTGTTGAGAGGCAGCAGCCTTTGAAGGGGCCTTGCAGACAGATCTGAGCCTCTGCTAGTCCATCCTGGCTTCTTTACACCAGCCTGGCATCTACCTCTGGGCTTGCCAAGCAAGACAAGTCCACATGTTTACAGAGTGGAGCAGAAGAGGTGTGTTTGCTGAAACCCTCGGGAGCTATCTCTCGCTGACCAACGGATGTCACCTGCTTTGCCACAGTGCTGTGTTTAAACCTTCCCATTAGCCACACAGCTTCTGCCCACTGACTTGTGCTGGGACATTTGTGCTGCTCTAACCCTCTTGGTTGGCTCCTAGGCAGCACGACCTGGGCGATACAGCCCGTTTGCTCTGTGCTTTCAGGAATGATTGTGAAACCTTGCTGTTTCTCACAGATCTCCTGGTTGTCTTGGTTTGGTCAGAGGCAGAATCTGTCTCCTTCCAGTTGGATTTAGGGGGTGAGGGTCACAACGGGGCCTGTTACAACCTCTTCACACTCAGGTGTGAGTCAAAAGCTCTTGGACTAATTCCTCACATGGAAACGTGGGACTTCTGTCCAAGGCCAGGGGGGAGAAGCTTTAGTGGGCCCTCTCTCATTGGAGCAGGACAGCCATAGCTGCCAGGGGAGCCAAGCCTGCTGGAGCCAGTATGTACTGTCAGAAGCCTGGTGCAGTTCTGAGGGGGTCTGCTAGCCAGCTTGGGTTAGAAGCTGTGTGGCTGTAAGGATGAAGGCATAAGGTGCCTTGATCCCAGGCTTTTATGTCAACGACACAGCCACTCTCCAGGAAGGCACAAGAACTGGGGACTGAGAGCAATGACATCAATGGTAACACAATCTAAACAGAACCCAGCAGGTCACAATATCTAAAAAGGTAGTCTTTATGTCTGCATTAGTGACAGGAAAAGATACCTGTTCTCTCTGAGACTCAGTTTCCCTACCTATGATGTCAGGGTGACCTCAGGATCCAGGGGCCTGTGGGTTCATGTCTCTGACCCTTGCTGCAGTAGCTGGCACACAGATGAGCACCCAGGGGCAGCTCGCTATTGCTTTGGTTGTGCATAAGGCTGGTGTGGCCGATCCTACTTGCTGGACAGAGCCACTTGGTGAGCATTGGCTGGGGCTGTCTTCTCCCTTCCCAGAGGTCCCTGAGCTCCCAGGTCTGAGGGTACACAGACGCTGGGATATCCTGAGCCAGGATCACCACACAGCTGTGATCCCCAAACCAAAACTCCAGATCACAGCCATATCTGCCTGAGGTAGACAAACTCACCCACCCAGAGGAGCTGGCAGATAAAAGCAGGGCACTGGGGGAGGGGACTGCATTCTCAGAGAGGCATCAACTCAGAGCGGCTTGAGGGCCACAGTGGAATTCTAGGCACGTACAGGCGGAACCATTCTGCCCTCAGAGTCCCAAAGCTTCGAGGATGTGCAGCTGCTTTCCAGGTGGTGTTCGAAGATTTTGTGCGCGCGATTAGCAGAGGGGCCTCTGGAGGCGGAGTCTGATTCTGGTCCCTCCCTGCACTCCCCGAGATTGGCCCTCCTGTTCACCGGCTTGCAGGACAGGGCCCTGGCTGCAGCAAACGAGTGTGTCCGGACCAAAGTCTGGAGCCGGCGGCGCCGCCACAGACCTCTGCTCCCAGGGCTGCGGTGGGGAGGGTGCGAAGGGGCCTGGCGGCCTCTGGCGGTCAGAGCAAGGAGACCTCGGCTTGGAAGCTGGAGGAGCGGCGCGCGCTGGGGCTGACGCGGGTCAGCATGGACACCTGCGTGCTGCACGTGGCGCCGTTGCTGCCTCCCCACGGGTGCTGGGATTTGGAGCTCCAGCCCAGGACGCCCTGGAGGTGCCAGCGCCGCCACTTCCGCCGCAGCTCCGCCTGCACCTAGGGGCGGGAAGGGGTGTCAGGCCCCATCCTGTGGAGCCTCCAGAGTAGCCTGTTAAGCTAGCCGTAGATGGTTCCCTAGCTTAAATTGAGAGGCCCAGATAGTATCTTGGGAGAGGAGCAGAGTTGGGACAGGGTTGAAAGCCAGAGAGTCAACTCAGGATCTTGAGAGAGGGAAGGTGGGACGCAGAAGGTAGGGAGCCGGATGTGCTGCCTGGAGAGTGTACCCCTACGACCCAGGCACTCACTTGTGGCAGAAACTGCACCTTACCTGGATGCCCACTTAGCTGGAAGTAGTCTCCACCTCTCATAGCACAGGAGTGTCCCCCAACCCCACCCAGAGCATGTTAAGGTGCAGGCTGTAAGTCTTTAGGTCCATGGGGATCCCGGGGTGAATTTTAAAATGAGATTCTAGGCAACTAGGGTGCTACAGTCTGAACCACACTTGAGAGAGGCAAGTTTTAAAACTATCCTTGCTCTCAATGATCCATCAAAGTTTGTAGACCCTCAGTCTGGGAGTTCTGGTCCCTAGCCTCCAAGATCTGAGAGGTGCTTACTTCGCCATTCAGGAAACAGTAGAGGATGGCCACCACGAAACCCTAAGGAGGAAGGGGGCAGAGAGGTAGGCAAAGAGACCCGGGCACTCCAGCCCCACCCAGCCCGGCCTGGGTCCCAGCTACGGAAAGCACTGAACACAAAGTGCTTAACCAGCACCCATGACAAGGGAAAAACTGGAACCCACTTCCTGTGCCCACAGCAGCCCACAGTGCATACCTGGAAAGACCCCACGACAAGCTCGAAGACTATTTTCACCTCAGCCTTAAAGTTGTCCGGGAAGAAGGCAAACATGACATAGTGAACTCCAAACAGGGGGATCAGCAGAAGCGTGGACTTGGTCAGCCTCCTGGGGACAGGGGGAGGCAGGCTATGGGTGTGTGTCCACACATGCGGATGGGTGTGGACACACCAGCTGCGGATAGTGACCAGACTCTGAGGATGAACAGTGGCTCCCCCACCCCCATATTATTCCTGTGTCTGTCAGTGATCCTACCCTCTTCTCCCCTACCTCTTGGCCTGGGGGAAGCACATGAGAGAATTCAACTCCTTCCACTCTCTCCCTTCTTGTAGGAGAGGCCACTGAGGATAATGGATAATAAGTAAGACTTAGGAGACAAGAAGATTTGCTGAGGAGGTGGAGGCAGGAGGATCACAAGTTTGGGGCTAGCCTGGACTACAAATTTGGGGGTGGGAGAGATGGCTCAGTGGTTTAGAGCATTCACTGCTCTTGCCGAGGACCCGGGTTTGATTCCCAGCACCCACACGGTGGCTCACAACCTTCTGCTACTCCAGTTCTATTACTTCAGGGGATCCAACCCCCTCTTTTGGCCTCTGAGAGCACAAGGTTTGCAGGTGATGCCTATACATTCACAGAAGAGGCATGACTTCCCAGTCCCCCTCCTCCTGGTCTGTTCCCTCGCTTGAAGAATTGGGTAATGCATGCCCAACACAGGCATATTTCAGAGATGCCAGCTCCTCGGAAGCTTTGAGAATATCCACGCCCACTAGCTCCTTTTGGGAATGAGGGCTCCCCGGCTGACCACATGTCCCCAGTGCTCAGGAAGGTAGTGAGTGCTCAGCTTTAAGCTCATCAGGTTAATGCGTGCAGACTCGTGGCTTCTGCTCTTCTGCTGTGGCCCTGTGTGTGGGAGTCTCCACTTTCCCTGAGCCTGTGTCCCTCTCCCACCTCACCACAGCGGTGCACAGAGCCCTGCTCCAAAGGACCAGTTTGTCCGTGTGCTGCCCTGGTGCAGCAGGCCAGCCTTCCCTCTGCAGCTCTCCCTCCCTCCACTGGACGCACTGACTGACCCCATAGCTGCTCTAGGCAGTGAAGACCATGGTTTCTTGATTCCCTGGCAAATAAGAGGGCAGGGTGGCTGTGGGTGCGGTAGGGATGCATGTTTGCCTCTGCCTTGGTCCTGAGACCCTACCCCCAAGCTATGTGCAGATGCACCCTGGCCCTTCCCCTCCTTCTTGGGCCTGGCTCCCAGCCACACCTCTTTGGCCATGAACGCATCCCACACTCGGAGGCTGACAGATGGAGCCTTTCTTTAAATTGAAGAGTGGGAACTGACAGCCCCTCCTCAGGGATCGCCAGCTCCAGCTCCCCCGTCTGCTTCTGACAGCTGTTCCTTTCCATCTCACCCACACAGACCTGAACATAACCAGTTTGGGCTCTGTCCCCCAGATTCTAGGCCATTGCAGCTGGTCTTTGGGGGAAACAAGGCTGCCGAGGTAAAGGTCACCAGCGTGTGCAGGGCAGGAGCGCTGTCTCCCGGCAGTGGGAAGCCCCACAGGTTCCCTTCCGGGAAGGAGAGGGACAGTCACGGTCCTGACAGTCACAGGATTCCAGAATAGAATCCCAAATCCAGCAGCTCGTGACTCTCTGGTGGGGACTCTTCCTTCCAGAGCTGAGGTTACCCCAACAGAGCCCAGTGTAAGAACATCTAGGGTCCCAGGACCGGATCGCCCTTGTGGGATGTTAGGCTTATCTGGCCTGCATGGTGGACCTCCATTCTCCGTGCCACTGTGAGCGCGAGAGTCCCATGGGCCTTTGCCTGGTCGTGTTTTGCGTTTCTTTCACTGCCTATTAAGCCCTGATCTCCACAGAAACTCGCTGGTCTCCCCAGTGCCCGGCACAGGGAATGGCCCTCATCTCTTTCTACACGATGAACTCAGGAACTGTCCCATGGACACTGTGGCCCTCTGTGATGACGTCAATTGTCAGCTTGACAGGATTTAGAATCACGGGGAAGGAGACAAACTTCTGGGCATGTCTGACAGGGATTTTTGAGGTGGGAAGCCCCTGACGATTGGTGGCACCATCCCACGGGTCCTAGACGGGGTAAAAAGGAGAAAGTGAGCCAAGTGCCAATATGCATCTCCTCAAGGCTGCGGACGCAGTGTAACCAGCTGCCTTACGCTTCCACAGCCATGGCTCTGCCGTGATGGGTTGCACCCCCGAGCCATGAGCCGAAACAGAACTTTCCTTCTTTAGATTTCTTGGCAGGTGTTTCATTACAGCAACTACAAAAGCAAATACCTCCTCTCTTCCTGCCCACAGTATTATACCCCGAACCTTGGAGGGCGAGGAAGTGTGCAACTGTATTTTGTGCAAAGTGGGGAGCATTTTGCGGGGGACCCTGCGGGTGACAGAGCCCGACGCGTGGAGACCCCTTGGCCCGTGCCTAGCACGGAATCTGCAAGTATGATTATTATCACTGGGGGGAAGTGAAGGTGGATGTCTCCTGGTGGAATGGGGGCAGCACCTCTTTCTCTACCAGGTTCAGGCCAGGGGCTGAGCTCAGGATGTGGAAAAGGCACACGTTTTTCAGTCCCCCGAGCGTCCTTGGGCAGCAGGTTTGAACTTGAAGGATGCTGGGTGAGTAGAGATAGCAGGTGTGGTGTGAAGACTAGCAGCCTGGCGACAGGAGTGGATGCTGAACCCACCACAGGTGAGAGTCTGGCTCTGTGGGAGCCTAGAGGTGAGGTGTAGGGGGTGGGTCTGAGGACCCAGGAGGGAAGTCTGGAGCTGGGGTGCGGGGCCCACACTCACGAGTATGGGCTGCTGTCATTCTTCCCAATGTCGGGTGGCCGTAGTTTCTGAACCAGGATTCGGATGATGCAAATAAACAGGACAAAGTTCACCTGTGGAGTGAGGGACCCCAATGTTGGTCATTTTGAGACAGGAGGCTGGAGGAGGGTTGTCTTCTTCCCCAGTGCTCTGCTACCCCTCCATAGTACTTAGCAGCTCTTCAAATCACCTGAGAACTCTCCTTCGCATCCCTGGGGACCCACCCTTCAACTTACCTGCTCCAGGAGAGCAGGAAGCATGGGGGGGGGGTAATGGAAACCTGAGGTTCCCTTCTGATCTAAGCATTCATTTCCTACGTGTTCTGAGGTTGGCTGCCTGTTCTGGGCTCCGGTGAGAGGAAGGCTTACCAGGATGGAGGTGAGGATGGGGGCCTTTATGATCCACCACAGTGAGGAGTGGATGGTGTCCCAGCACCTGAGGAGAACACAGAGGATTTGGGGGAGAAACGTCCTCATCCTGAGAGTCAGCCTTCCCCCAGGTATCTCTGGCTGTGTCCCCAGGCCCAGAGTCTGCTACTCCGCACACCTCCCTCCAGCTTCTCTCTTTGGGTGCTGTGGTCTGTCTATTTGCCAAGCCTGGGCAGCAGCATCATACCCAGGGACTTTGCCCCAAAATGACAGCAGCCCGAGGGAGGGGATGGGGCAACAGCTCACCCGTAATCCTCAAAACGAATCCTGACAACGGTCCATACCATGGTGAATACACTGGGCACTCCTGTCAGGGCCGAAAAAGAAAGGAAGAGAAAGAAACAGGGAAGAGACCACAGAGGAGAGGTTTGGGGGAACCAGAGAGATGGAGGGAGAGAGAAAAGGGCGATGCTTAAGGCTGCTACCTAAGCTGCACTGGCTGTCCACCATAAAGACTCTCCAGGAGTTAGGGAAGCTGTGCCTGAGGTCTGTGACCACCTAGACATTTTTTTTTTTCTTTTCTGATTTTAACCCCTTATAAATTGGCAGTGGCCCTGCATGTCAGGGTCAGAGGGGGAAATGGATTTTTTTTTTCAGGCTCTACACCGTAGAGTAGCTGTTGAAAGCTGGGAGGGGGGTCACACGTTTGGGGACATTCATCACTGCAGATGGAGAACCTCACAAGCAGGCTGGGCCGCACCCTCCCGCCTCCCAGGGAGCTTCCCCAGCCTTGCCCCCTCCCTGGTACCATACCCCAGCCGATGAGTATGTACCCCCAGAAGTACTTCCGCTCAGAGAAGAAGGAGACAGCCAGCAGGGTGTGTAGGTAGAGGCCCTCTACCAGCAGCCAGAAGAAGTTGGCCATGACACAATACTGGAAGAAAACCACAGCTGCCTTGCAGCCTACCTGTGGGGAGGAGCAAAGGGAGATTCAGGGCTGGCAGGCCCCTGGCTGGCCAGCTCTGGCCATGCCAACTCCATCAGCTCCCAGTCAGGTCCTGAGATGTACACAGTGCGTTTTCCTGTAATCTTGACTTTACATCCTTGGGCACCTGGGGCCACCCTGGCAATTCAAATTATCCATCTGTCGATGTAACTTCCGCACGTGTTCTGGCTACAGATCCCAGTGTCTCTGGGCACGCCCAATCCTCAGCCCGGGGCTGGCTGCATGTGGCCGAGAATAGCCATGGATTCAGGCCAACGTAAAATGGTAAGCTTGTTTAAAATGTTAGATCTTTTCTGTTTTTTTTTTTTTTTGTCATATTTTTGGTGGCTGGATTCTGAGTTTCTCCAGCATGAACTTGCTCAGTAACAACATGGTATCAATGTCAAAAGGTTGGACAGAAGGTGTAGACACACTTCCTGTCTGTCCGTCCACCTGCCCGTTTACCCACCCAGCAGACATTTGTCTATTTGTGTGTAGTGCATTTTCAGTCAATCTCATACAGTAACCACACTGGTCTAGAACTCTGGGTGCCTTCGAACTCATAGCTATGCCTCAGCCTTCTGCACACTGGGGTTACAGGTGTGAGCCACCATGCCGGCCATGTATTGACCGCACTCACAACTCAGCCACCTTCTCATCTACGGTCAGGCAACCATTCACCAACTGGCTATATGCTCATCCACCCCCCCACCCATCTCCCCACCCCCTAGACGTCTCTCCACCCACCCACTCATCTGTCTCCCCACCCCCCCACCCACTCATCTGTCTCCCCACCCCCCCACCCACTCATCTGTCTCCCCACCCCCAGCCGTCTCCCCACCCCCACCCGTCTCCCCATCCCCCTAGCCGTCTCTCCATCCACCCACTCATCTGTCTCTTCACCCCCCCAGCTGTCTCCCCACCCACTGTCTCCCCACTCCCCCACCCGTTTCTCTACCCACCCACTCATCTGTCTTCCCACCCCCAGCCGTCTTCCCACCCCCTACTCGTCTCTCCACCCACCCACTCATCTGTCTCCCCACTCCCCCACCCACTCATCTGTCTCCCCACCCCCCCAGCCGTCTCCCCACCCTCCCACCTGTCTCCCCACCCTCCCACCTGTCTCCCCACCCTCCCACCTGTCTCCCCACCCTCCCACCTGTCTTCCCACCCCCCAGCTGTCTCCCCACCCCCCCAGCCGTCTCTCCACCCACCCACTCATCTGTCTCCCCCCACTCACCCACTCATCTGTCTCCCCACTCCCCCACCCACTCATCTGTCTCCCCACCCCCCCAGCTGTCTCCCCACCCTCCCACCTGTCTCCCCACCCTCCCACCTGTCTTCCCATCCCCCAGCTGTCTCCCCAACCCCCCAGCCGTCTCTCCACCCACCCATCTGTCTCCCCAGTCCCCAGCCGTCTCTCCACCCACCCACTCATCTGTCTCCCCACCCCCCCAGCCGTCTCTCCACCCTCCCACCTGTCTCCCCATCCTCCCACCTGTCTTCCCATCCCCCCACCCATCTCCCCACCCCCCAGCTGTCTCTCCATATTTGAGCATCCATCTTCCCCTCCTCTGTCCACCCACCACTGAGCCAGCCCAGGACTCACGAAGCCTGGCCCACACATGCGCCTGCCAGCTCCTCTAAGGGTCCTGTCCTCTCTCCATTCTGCTTTCTTCCTGCTCAGCCCTCCCCACAGCCAGCCCGCTGCCCTCTGCCCTGCAGTGAGGACTGGGGAGCTGGGAGCCCGAGGGTGAACCCTGCTGGAGACAACAGGCGCTCCCTGACCATGGGGCGTGAGCTGAGGCTTTGGAGGAGGCTGGAAGGAGGCAGAGTGTGTGCTGGTGAGTTCTCTGTCATCTTGATAAGCTGGGTTCTGGAAGAGGGAACTCAGCTGAGAAAGCGCCCCAGCAGTCGGCCTGTGTGTCTGTGAGGCGTGTTCTTGGTGGGTGATTGATGTGGGGGAACCCAGTTCACCATGGGCAGTGCCACCCCCAGGCAAGGTCCTGGGTTCTATAAGAAGGCCGGCTGGGCAAGTCGGGAGGAGCAAGCCAGCAGGCAGCATGCCTCTGTGGCCTCTGCTTCAGCTCCTGCCTCCAGGCTCCTGCTCTGAGTTCCTGCCCTGACTTACTCCACGATGGACTGATGGACTGTGAGCTGTGAGACAAAATAAACCCTTTCCTCCCCAAGCTGCTTTTGGTGTTGGGCACGGCAACAGAAACCTAACTAGAGAGAAGAGGCAGAGTTGGGGGGGGGTGAAGGGGAGTTCTTCCTCCTGGGGCCACAGGAACTGGCAGAAGAATGGTCCAGGGAGACATGGAGCAGGATGACCAAGGGTCCGGGTGGCCTAGGCCTCCGGTGCCTTCCAGCTCCTCACAGAACGCTCATTCCGCAGCGCCTGCCGCCGTCCTCAGGGGAGCCACTCATTTTCCACTCTATCTGCACACAGAACCCGGGTCGCTCCTTCCCTCTCCTCCCTACAATCAGAAAGTCCTTTCCTGGGTCACACTAGAGTCTCTCCAGCTGTAGGCCTGCCTTATCAGCTTCACAAGAACACTCTCCAGAACCACATATGGCGTGTGTCAGGATGCTGTCATGAAGCTAGCCAAGCTCCCTGGAGGGTGCAAGCCTCTCTGGGCCTGCACTTTGGCCCAGCTTGTGCAGTTACCCTGGGTTTCTCTCCCCGGTTGCGACCCCACCACCATGGGAAGCGGATGCCGAGAGCCTGTCCGGCCACTCAGAAGCCGTGAACCCTTAGAGCACAGGAGTCTCCTGCTTCCAGCTGTCTGTGTGGGCGTCTCCCCGTCGCTCAGAGACTATGGTGGTTAATACTGTCAACGTGACAGAAGCTAGAACCACCGAGGAGACAGACCTTGGCGAGTCCGGGAGGTTGGAGGCACCATTCCAGGAGCTGGGGTCCCGGCTACATGAACCCGTGTTCATCTGCCTCCGCCTCCTGACTGCAGATGTCATGTGACAGCCGTGTCACCACTGTTCCCACCATGCTGACTGCACCTCAGACCTCGAGCCAGCAAGCCCGCCTCTCCTCACGGTATTTTCCTGTCCGTGTCATAGCCATGGGCAAAACAAAAATACAGGGCTAGCCTCCCCAGTGCCTGCGGCATGGAGGTTCCCCAAGCCTCCTGACCCCAGGAAAGCCTTGGTCTGGGCTGAGGGAGGCGCTCAGCAGGGGCAGTGGAGTGGACAGCAGCACCTTGGCTGAGCTGGGAGGATGTGGGCAGGACTTGCATGGTTGGGGAATTGATGCAAGGAGTGGCCTAGGTCAGGTCTGAGACTAGAGCTGAGGTGGGGGTGGGGCCCGGGCCCTGACTATAGGTGTCCACCTGCCCTGACTATGGGGTGTCCACCTGCCCTGACTGTGGTGTCCACCTGCCCTGACTGTGGTGTCCACCAGCCCTGACTGTGGTGTCCACCTGCCCTGACTGTGGTGTCCACCAGCCCTGACTGTGGTGCCCACCTGCCCTGACTGTGGTGTCCACCTGCCCTGACTATGGGGTGTCCACCTGCCCTGACTGTGGTGTCCACCTGCCCTGACTGTGGTGTCCACCAGCCCTGACTGTGGTGTCCACCTGCCCTGACTATGGGGTGTCCACCTGCCCTGGCTGTGGTGTCCACCTGCCCTGACTGTGGTGCCCACCTGCATTTCTTCTCTACAGAGGCAGATCTGGGAACTCCCAGATGGCCAAGCAACCTGTTTGTTGCTGCTGAGATGGCATGGAGTCTGAGGAGTGGTCGGTGTGTGTGCAGAGAGACGAGAGAGGAGGGCAGGGACGTGAGGATGTGGAGCGGGGGTGGGGGAAGTCAAGTGCGTCCTCACCGAGGCCTCAGAGCAGTGGTCCATCTCCCCGCTGTTGAAGAGGGCCAGGTCCTTGATGAAGACAGCAGTGGCCCTCAGGATGAAGGACATGAAGAGGTGCATGTGGATGTAGTTCCGAGTACAGTGCAGCTTCCTGCAAGGCAGGCACGCCTGGGATGCGGCAGGGCCTGGACCACCCCACCCTGGCTGGCCTGGTGCCAGGCTCTAGGTGGGAGGATATGTGGCCTCCAGGTGACAGGCCCTGCCTCCGAGGTGACACCCCCAGTCTCCACCCCACAGTGCATCTGGAGTGTTCTGTCAGGCTCTACCTTGGCACCCAGTACACAGGAAAGGGGCAAGTCTGCTCTTGAGGCCACATCTCGGCTGCCATGGTTGGTGTTGGGGTGGCTGGCCGGGCAGAGACAAGGGCAGGGACTGGGAACTGCTCGGGGTATGACAACGGGGGCCACGCTGGGGCTCCGCCAAACAGAGACACTTTTCATGTCTGCTGCCGGGGCTGCGCCTCACCTGAACAGGGTCAAGATAGCCATGGCAACCAGGAGGGTGGCCAGGGACAGGCTGTAGCCGATGGTGTAGCCGGTCTTCACGGCACTGTAGAACTCGGTCTGCTGCTGTGGGGAGGCAGGCAAGGATCTTGGGTGTGGCGGGGGAGCTGCGCCTGGGGCTGCTGGCGGGGATGGGCTGGCTATGTGCTCTGCCTGGTGCCCTGCCTCACATATGGACGATGTGCTCAGGGCTCCCACGAGCAGCGGAGTGGTGCCCACTAGGCCCGGTTTTCCATGGACACAGTGCCCAGAGAGTGACAGGAGGTAAATGGGTTCTTCTTCCTGCTGTGCGTGGTGGATGCCGGTGTGGGAAGAGTGGAAGCCGCACCACTCCACTTGTCAGTCACCCTGAATAGCCCAGGCGACCCTCAAACTCATCATCTTCCTGTCCCGGCCTCCCATGCTGGGATTACGGATATGGAAAGGCAAACCAGCTTGAGGGGGTTCTATTTCAGGTTTGGCTGCGCTGGGGACAGCCCCCCTTGGGTGTGATCCTCATGAAAGTCCTGTATGTACCCTGCTGGGGGATCCAGGAGTTGGGCCTCAGAGTTGCAAGCTTGAGGAGGGTGAACCCCAGGGTGTACAGAGGCACAAGGTTCCCTCACCTCATCCAGACTAGACGCCTGGTCATCCAGGCCGCAGGCAATGTGGTAGGGGCCCGGCTCCAGTTGTGACCAGCCTTCCTCAGTGCAGCTACGGCTGATATTGTGGCCTGGAAGCAGGTGAGAGAGGAGAGATGCTGAGTCTAGGGCTTGAGGCAGGGCACAGGACATGGAACTTAGTCTCGCTCTCCCCATGTCCCAGTGCTGCCAGGCTCCAGCTCCTGACACAGACCCTTAGGGCTTCCCTGAGGTGAGGAGAAGCTCCTGCAGGACTGCTGGGACCCCGTTGTCCCGGGTATCCTGTTGTCCTGGGGGCCCTGTTGTCTTGGGGGCCCTGTTGTTCTGGGGGCTCGTTGTCCCGGGGGCCCCGTTGTCTTGGGGGTCCTGTTGTCTTGGGGGCTCTGTTGTCCCTGTTGTCCTGAGGGCTCTGTTGTCCCAGGGGCCCCGTTGTCTTGGGGGCCCTGTTGTCTTGGGGCCCTGTTGTCCCAGGGGCCCTGTTGTCCTGAGGGCTCTTTTGTCCTGGGGGCCTGTTGCCCAGATGACAGACTCAGAGCAGATGTTACTGTGGCTCCTATTTACCAAACGGAATTTGGCTCCTTTTTTAGCGCCAACACAGGCGGGAAGACTCTGCGGTTTGTGTACACAGTCACCACCTGTCCAACACCAGCCTGGAGGCACCGACTGAGGAGTGACTTAGTCATGCAAACAGAAAGGTACCAAGCTCTACACTCTACAGCAAGAACATGTTGGGCTGGGTCTATAAAGACCATGTCAGAAGAGCCAGGCAAGAGCACACCAGATCAAAGAGGGTGCGAAAACTCCTTCACCCACACCCCATAAAGAGCAGGACACTTAACTCTAGAATGGCCCCACTGACCTGCCATCTGAACACCCAGGGTGTGTGACAAGGGACTGCCAAGCAGAGACTGCCTCATCGTCCCTGGGGTGCGGCTCATATTTCCCACTGCTGGGTGTGGCCCACTGGAATTGCTGCACATCCGTCCACTCGTCCATTTGTCTGTCTGTCCATCCATCTGTACCTAGTCCTATGTCTTATCTTATTGGTCCTGGATTGCTACCAGACTGGGCACTGTGTCTGGGCTCTGGGCCTCCTCCGGTAGCCTGCCCACTAGGATCCTTTGTTTGCATCTCTGTCAGCTCTGCCTTTGGCGAGGAATCTGAATTACAGTCTTTGTCTTGAGAATGCTGGGATTGCAGGTGCATGCCACATGTCTAGATCTAGAAGGTGCTGAGGGTCTGAACTCGGGTCCCCAGGCTTGCACAGCAAGAGTTTTACCTGTGGAGTTACCTCCCCAGCCCTCCTGTAGGTATTTTATCCAGCCGAAGTAGAAGACGTCCTTCTAATGTTGATTTTTGTCTTCTGTAAGAACCAAGACTCCATGACGGCAGTGGTTGGCCAACATCCTCCATCCACTCTCGAAAATGACCCCCTGGGGCGCAGGGACGGCGGCTCACACCCTTTCCGCTCACTCTCTCCTGTGTGTCCAGTCGCCAGCGACAGTCTCCCGTTCCCATCAGCTTCAGGCCTGGTCCCACTGATTCCTGCTGCATAGGCTGTTGGGTTCACAAGGGCGCCTGGCTGTCGGGTCCTCAGGTGCCCTCTGAGCTGAGGACGCTTGTGCCTAAGAAAGGGCGTCTTCACATCCGTGACTCGTCTCGTCTCAGCAGAGCCGCTGGCGCCCCGCGCTCCCTCCCGGAGCCTCTGCCCGGTTACTATACATTTTTTGGTGTGTCTTCAGCCCCACTCGATTCCCACCGGCAGGCAGGAGGCGACGTTTCCCTCCTACTGTGTAGCATGGAGCTTGGTGTGGTGGAAGGCACCTCACGGCCTGAGAACGTGGCAGAGGTCCTCAGAGCCCCTCTTTCCTTTTTGTCTCACAAACAACAGGACAAGGTATGTTAGCGGAGCTGTGTGGTGGTTTCCTGGGGCCCCAAAGGTCATCTGTTCCGTGCTGTGACAGACTGAGTCACAACCAAGACAACAGGACATAGGAGCTTAACTCCACATAACTCAATCAGACCTGACAATCAATCAGTTATTAATCGCTGAGCAAATATTTAGTGAGCCCTTCCCACACTTATCTCTATGTGAAGAGCTAATCAAATCCCGCGAATCCTCTCAGGGCGCAGCGCTGCTCTTGGCCATGAAGCCCCTGGCTTCCTCTAGCCCCCCCGAAAGCTTTCCATTTCCGTAAGTGGCAAAGCCCCCCAGCGGGCCCCGTCACAGCACAGGGCTCTCACCGTGAATCGGGGAGAAGAGCTGGAAGATGAGGGGGCAGTCCAGGACCACCAGCTGGCCCCGAGGCGTGGCTGGCCAGCAGGTCAGGTTGTCCCACATCTTCTCACAGCCTGCGGGGTCAAGGCAGAGGACACGCATTACCAAAGCAGCATAGTGACCACTGTCTTCCCTCCTTACTGGGAAGGGCCCGTCTGAGCGGAGGCCATGCCTGCCCAAACTGCACAGGTCCCGTGCTGACGGGAAGGGAAGGGGTCCTCTCTCCTTAAGGGATGGCGCTTCCCTGCATGGGATTACAGGTGTGTGCCGCTATGCCCAGTTTATGCGGTGCTGGGGATCAAACCCGGGGCCCATCGTGCACATTAGCTGCCCACTGAGCGACATCCCCACTTGATAGACAAGCACCGGAGGTGCCAGGCAGGCAGACTAGCTGGTTCTGCCCAACAGCAAACTGTCTCTCATTTTGGATGAGCCACTGGGTACTTGACAGGTGTCAATCTCTTTAAATGACAGGCGCTGAGGTCCTGGCATCAAGTACTCAGACCAGTGGCTTCAACTTGGCGGCGCCTTCAGGAAAGCAGCCACCGGGAACAGGGAGCGAAGCTCATGTTTCAAACGTTAATGAGAGTTGACCAAAGTTCGGGAAGGTTGTGTCACCTACCACAACGCGTGCCTGTGCTCTCTGAGTCGGTATGGTGGCGGCTGCAGACCTCAGTGCGCGTTTACAGCTCTCTGCTTCCCAAAGCTTGTGTTTCTAGGCACAACCTTCAAACTGCCTCTCTTATCTCTTACTGCCATCACTCCTGCCCGTGCGCAGGGCGTCTGATCATAAATCAAGTGGCTTTTTTGTTTGTTCTTTTATAGAGCGTCGTATATATTTCTAGCAGCACAATGAGTGGCCTTCATTTTTACGGTTTGTAACAAAACAGACATTCAGATTTCAAAATCTTATATTACCAGATTACCGGCAGCAGTTTCAAGCAATTCAACCCCGAAGTGCAGTTCGAACCTGCCTTCTTGACACAAACAAGGCTACTAATCTACATTCAAAAAAGCAAGATTCATCCCAAGAGGCTCCGTTAGAGACTGTCACTGTGTAAAAGCACGGTATGCGCCTTCTGAATTTGGTTTTATAATAGTGAAGCAGCCTTGGAGGTGTTTGTCCTAAGAAGCTAGGTATGGCGGTGGGGGTGGTGGGGGCGGTGGTGGCAGTGGCGGTGGTGGCCGCGGCGGCGGGCTCGCCACAGAGCTTGCGAAGCCCTGCATTCAGGAGCGAGCGAAGATCTCTTAGCATCTGAGACTGGCTGGTGAGGATGCCAAGGGGCATCTTCAGGGGGTCTATAAACTGGGTGCCCCCGGGGTAAAACGACTCCTCTGGATCCCTCTCCCGAGGGAGGCAGTCTCTGCAATGCTGCCAGTCCCATAGAGTTGCTCAGGAAACCCAACCCCAGAGTCAAAGTCAATGCCAGCTGGGCCAAGCCCAGACCAGCCCAGGTCCGAAGGTTCACGAGTTCTCAAGAAGGGGCCCTGGGAAGAGGAGGAGGAGGAATGCACCCGCCGGGGGGGGTGTGTGTGTGTGTGAGGGGGATGAGTCTGGGGACTCTCAGTGCTGTGGTCATGTGGCAGCCATAGGTGTGGGGGGTGGGGCAGCACCTGCTGCCAAGGCTAAGGCAGACACCTGGATTCCTGGGGCCTGGCCATAGTGCAGCCTCTTCCTGTGGGCTCACCATTTTAACACGTCCCCCCTCCCCCAGTCTATTCTGAGTCCCATGGTTTGCTTTGGCTGAGGGTCCATCTGCTCCTAGGAGAACATACAGGAGCCCCTCAGGCCGGGCAAATCTGCTCGTGATTTATGACCTTTCTCAATTAACATCAGCAAGCATGAGATTTGGAATATCCTGACGTTGTTTTAGCCTCTAAATAAGTAGCTTATGGAACTGGTCCATTTCACAGATGAGGAAAAGGAGGCAAGGTGGCAGGATAAGGCGTGGCCCCCAGTCTCTCGCCTGTTCACGTGTCCCCCTCCTGGTTTACAGGGCTTGGTAGCATTTCTGGGAATTTGGCTGCCACTGGACTCTATGTACCCTTGGTGACAGTGCCGGGCACGCCCTGTGTTGCAGGCCAGCTATTGTGTCTGGGTCTCCGCCAGGCCGGCTGAAGAGCTGGGGTGGGGGTGGGGGTGCTGGGTCCTGTGCTCAGCTTCACCAGAAGTGGCACAGAACAGAAGGGGACGGGGCTCTGCCCCGTGGGGAGGCTGCATTTGGCCTCAAAGAAGTGGGGCACAGCTGAGGCCATGCTGTGAACTGGTTAGGCCCGGGTCAGCAAGCAGCCAAGGGAACTGAGCAGAGAGGCCTGTAGGGGAGTGGGTTGGAGGCCCCTTGAAGGAGGCACCTCAGGCTGGCTTGCTGGACAGCCGGGCTGGGAAGAACCAGAGTAGTGAAAATGCCTGACATCTAGAAATGACTGTGTGCCCGGGAGATTCCCCGTGTGCCCGTTCAGGGCCAAGACTCCAGTAGGAAAACCCAACTAAGAGGCTGAGGCAAGGGATGGAGAGGCACAAAGGCCCCAGTGAGTCAATTTTACAGAATTTCCTATACATAACGACACACTCACTCACACGTACACCCAGCCACACCGACCCCAGACACACATGCAAACATACGTGCATGGGTATGGAAATGCCAGCAAGTGGGCAGTGAGACAGAGAGACACATGCACAGACCGGATCACACTGACATTCTCACACATGGACCCTTGGGGACACCACACACTGGTCACATCGGGTTTGAGTGCACACAGGCTCTGATTTACAGACACTCAGAGGCAGGCAGAGTGGTAGACTCTGGAAGGCCAGGCACAGCCTCCGACAGACACGGGCCAAGAGTTCCCCTCTGCACCCACGTGAATATGACCAGGGTCTGAGCCCCAGCCCTCCTGCACACCTATGCCCGCCCTCCTCCAGATCCCAGTCTGGTCGCTGTGTACAGGGTGTTGGCACTCACAAGTGCCCTGTGCCAGCAGCGACCTCACTGGGATCGTGAGGGTGGCCAGTTCCCATGAAGGACGGGTCTAGGGAGGACTGTGGTAGGGCCAGGGTCTGGGTCTGGGCTCCTTGGGCTTCCTCCACAGTCTTGAGAGGCCTGCCGAGACCGGTCTGCAGCCTGGCACACAGCCTGGGGCATATAGGGAGTAGGCAGATCCAGCCATCTTCTGACCCAGGCCTCGGTCCTCGAGTCAGGGGCTATCCTGCCATAAAGTGTGGCTTAGGCCAGGCCCATCTGTGAGACAGCATGCCCACACACACTCATGAGCACAGGAGGCCCGGGCAGCAGGGTTAAGGAGGGGCCCGAAAAGATTGCCTAACAGCCTGAGAGTGCTGTCGGCAGCCAGGAGCCGGCAAGCTGGACAGGTGCTCCCTGCTCCCCTTATGCAACCATAAGCCTGGCCTGGGGAGATGACCCCGGATGGAGGCCCAGCAGCCTCTCTGCCTCTGCCCTGCCATGCTCTCCCAACACAGTGAGCTGTGAGCCTTGCATCCTCTCAGCACCTCTGCCTCCCTAGACCTGCCAGCTTCAAATTGCTCAACCCTGGGCAAACCAAGCAGACAGAGCTCTCTTTTGTCCCGATGGCCTGCTGCAGGGTGGCCAGTTGGTCTCATCTAAGCTCTGGGTAAGTCGGGGTTAAGGAAATTGATTCGGAGTGCTCCCATGGGGGTTGGGGAGAGGCTGGGGTTCCCGGAACCCACCTGCCTCATTGTGGAGAGTCTCTTCCATTGCATACTCTGGGTCTCCCACCTTGAGTAGCCCAGCACCCATGGTTGGACCCTTAAAGGCAGAACTGTCTCCGTACTTTCAGAGCCATGGCTTAGTGTGTTGTTTCCAGATAAGAGCTGGGAACTCCCCAGACCTGGGTGGGGTCAGGAAAGCATGGAGGCCTGTGGCAACCCTTCTGCTGTGTGTTCCTTGACTTCTCAGACCCAGAGCTCTGTGGTGTGACCCCTGCCCTCCACCCCCATCGGACTGACTGCTGTAGAAGGCGCACCTGTGGACTGGGCTCCTGACAGAGGGGAACTTGGGGATCTTGGGATGCCTCTGTTTCCACTGGGCTCACCTGTGGTTTCATTCTCCAGCTGGGCCTCCTCCAGGCATTCTTGGCGCTGTAACTCTATCATCTGCAGGTACTCACACTCCTGTTGTGGGCTGGCTGCCCGGCCACCCTGAGGACAGAGCAGGCAGATGTCAGCCTCATTTACAGACTTGAAGAGCAAGGGGCCAGGATCAGCCAAGGTCGAACTGCTTTCAGCCTGGGGATCTGCATTCCACACTGGATGTCCACTCTAGCCCAGGCCTTCACTCTAGCCTCAGACTGAACCACCACTCCAACCTCAGTAGAAGACTGAACCCCATCCTAGGCCCAGAATGGACCTGTATCCCAGCTCCAGTTTGTACCCTACAACAGCCCCAGACTGAGCATCATCCCAACACCATACAGCACCCTGACCTCAGCCCTAGATCCCTGATCCTGACCTATGTGCCCCAAATGCTCTCACTAACCCCCAGCTTCTGCCTTGGACCCTCTCAGGCCTCTTGGCTCCCAAGCCATGCTACTGTAAGGGTTTTGACCCTGGGGGAGGCATGACTGCGGGCAGAGGCCAAAGATCCTTTCCCTGGAGTCTTGAGCTGATTACTAGGCTCTGTCACTCTGTCCCTGCCTCAGTCTCTCTACAAGGTGGGGGCACGCTAGTGATTCTCCGTTATAGGATGTTGGGTACCAGCCTCGAGCTCCTGGCTGCAGCCTCACCTTCATATACGGTGACTGTTCGCTCCTGCTCACGAAGACGGGACGACTGACCTTTCTCGCCCAGACCTCACCACCTCCTTCACCATAGAAAAATAAAAGCTACAACAGGCTCCACGAGGAGGCTTAAGCAAGTAAGTAGGCCCCACAAGAAATCTCAGAGCCCACCAGCCTCCTGAGCCTCTACAGAGCTGGGAGAGGAGATGGAGACGCCCGGGCCCGGGAGCAGGACATGTAGACAGACAGCGTGACAAGACATGGACAGGAGTCCACGAGATCGCTGTCTGGGATCAAAGGGAAACATCAGGCCTTAGGGAGGTTGTGGGTGTGGAGAGCGGAAGGCCTCTGAGGCTGAGCAGTTGCAGGAGGGTAGCTTCTGTCTGCCTGACTTCAGGAGTGGCTGCCATTCTTGACACTCCCCTGCCAGTCGTCTCTGCCCGGGTTGGGGAGGATCACAGTCGCCACCAGGGCTCTGGGTAAAGCTCCCGCAGAAGACCCCACATCAGAGATTCCCAGTCTCCCTTGCATTGCTCATACCTTGGACTCCGTCCCCTCCCCCCTGACTCAAAGCCTTGTTGAAGGAAGCCTGCTGAAACAACACAGACACAGGGCTCCCCTCTATTTCCTCTCTCTAAGGGGGCCCCAGTGGCCACTCTGCACCCAGGCAGCAGGGCGCTCTCCACTGCCATAAAGAGGTCTAAGCTAAGGCTTGCTTTGTCCCCTCCACCTTGACGGCTCGTTCCTGTGAGTCTCATCACTTTCTAGGTCGGCAGTGGTCCACTAGCATCATGGTTGTCCTAGCCAGGTCCAAGGGACCCCTTCCTTCACATGCTCCTGCTACCCAGACCTCACCAGTGTAGGTCTGGGAGCCACACAGCGAACCCAGGTGCCCCGCCAACTAGGGTCCAGACACGGGCTGCTAAGTCCTTTTCAACTTGGCAAATGGGAAGCAGCATGGAGCTGTCAAGGAGTATCGCTGAGTGAGCCGTTTAAAGGGGAGGAGGCAGCTTGGAGAAGGCCGGTGCCTGTGTGTCCCCTGGGGTCACATGCTTCGCCTCTTTCAGCTGGAATGCTTGTGGTGATACGGCTAAGCGGCCTGTGACTGGTTCATCCTCTGGTATGGGGGTAGAGGGGGCAAGGGGCTCCCAGAAGTGACCTCTGAAAGAGGGAGTCGGGCCTGGCCAGCCAACTGTCCATCACTGGTCCACCTTGCTTTTCTGGGGCATGCATCTCCTCAGTAGGTACCCCCGGGCCTCAGTTTACCTACGGCTGGATGCCTTCAGATTTTTGGCTTCATCCCAGACTCGGGATTTTCACCTCCGTCAACCATGCTGTGGTATGAAAACATAATGGGCCGTGTGGACACCTGCTGTTCCTGCGCACGCACTGACTGAGAGCTTTCCCTCCCCTCCCCTGGTTCCGGGCTCTCTTTTGGAAGGACCACCAGCATCACTGCGCCTTGCGAACCCTCTTACAGGAGTTGGTGTGACCAAGACTTGAGGCAAGCACCATTCCCAGCCTCGGCACCTGGCACCTGGCCCCAGCCAGGCTCCACTGAGGCAGAAGGCTCACACTCCTGGGACTCTGGATTAAGCTAGGAGGCAAGTAGGTTTAACTCTCCCCACTGAACTGGGAAACCCTCAGAGGAGCAGAGGCCGGGGCTTCTGTGGCAGTCTTGTTGACAAACAGAACATGAAGATGAAGGCCACCGAGAGGGCGGCAGGGTGGGGACAGAGAAAACCCAGATCTGCTTGACAGTGAAGGCAGGCTATGTCTAAAACCAGATTTTCCCACAACACGAGCCAATAGTCTTGTTTATGGCTTGAGCTAGTTAAGTTTCCTATCCCAGGAACTCAAAGTGTCCATTCTTTGTTCTGAGGACAGAACAAAGGCTGTCCCTCACTTTGGGAGCCTCTTAAGCCAGAGTAACGACCACGCGGATTGCCAAGTGGTATTTCATATGCATACAATATGCACACATATGCACACATATATGCATGTGCACACATGTGTGGATGTGCAGAGTGCACACAGAGATTAACCACAGGTGCTGTTCCTCAGGCACCATCCACCTTGTGTTTTGAGACAGGGCTCTCATTGGCCTAGAATGCAGACTAGGTTGGCTGGGTTGAGAGCCCCAGGGACACACCTGTGGCTGACTCTCCCGCACTGAGATTCCCAGTTCCCGCCAGCCACCAGTCTTATGCCCCTTCGCTCCTTTGTTCTCCCTCCATTCCCTCTATTTCTTCCTTTATCGTTAGCATGGGTCCCAGGGGTCCAACTCAAGTGCTTGTGCTTGCAAGGCAAGCAGGTTACCAACAACCATCCCCCAGACACTCCTTTCTGAATCACTGTGGGGCACCTTGTTCTTAGCCACGTCAGCCTGCTACTCGCTAATAGAATTCTGGCCGACATCATGCAACTGTCCCTCCAGAAGCACTGCCCCAGAGCATAGTTTTGGGTCAGGGAGAGGAGAGGGGCATGGATCCAGGAGCCCCCACGGTAATCTGGAATTTTGGATAGCTCTGAGCCATGAAGAGGTACAGTATCCAATAGTTAAACTGCCTTTGCCAATATTGAGTTGAAAAAACACCCCTGTCTGAAGGAATGTAGAGGAAATAGTGACCCACAGAGAGACCTGAGGTCACCCAATAAGTTACATCCCCAGATAGGACCCAAGTCTCTGACCCTGGTCTGTTTAGTATCAGTCCTTTTCCAGAGATTTGCCTTTGGCCATCTGGTCAACCATGGTCCTTGGGAGGACAGGCAGCTCCCTCTGGCCCTTATCACAGAGGAATTCAGACAGCCCTTGTACTTCCTCTCCGTTTGTTTCCTCTTTCTAAACATCCTCATTATCCTTCTGGACTCCAAACACACAGTGGACATTGAAAAATGTCCTGGCCAAATACAGCCAAGCTTGCCAATCACTGGATGAGCTCCAGGGTGGGGTCTGGGTGGACAGTGGGCATCAAGATTGGACACAGAGAGTATTTATACAGAACGAGGTTATAAACAATCAGGGGTGGAGTCAGCATCCCAGGATACACACAGGCAGGGAGACATGGGATTCCCACCAGGTTACAGGAAGCCTGTGCAGCTACTGTGAGGAGTTTTAGGAACATCTTATGAGGGTCATGGAGAGGAGGTATGTAAGTGAATTCTTAAAATGTAACTGTTTTCTGACGCTGTACCTTCCTCCAAGCCTTCTTTGTTTGTGGCCAATTGTAACTGTTACTTTTTCCCTAGTAACAGAACACCATTCCCTGGTTCCTCTTTTCTCGGCCACTACTGAGACAAATTCCTAACTTATAACCTTTTTTTTTTTTTTTAATCCCCTAGCTCTAAAAGGTTAGGAAGGAAAAGAAAGAGAAAGGATGATTTCTTGACAGCCCTATTTGACTGTCTTAATCTGTCTAAACCTGGAGAACCGGACTAACATCAAACAACTTTCATCCCATTAACTGTCCATAACATGCTTCCCATCAACTGTCCCTTGTCTCAGCCTAGTGGCTACCTTCCTTTTCAGTGTCCCTGGCCACTAACTCTTCTGTCTCAGCTTTCTCAGCAACTGCCAACTGTCCTTATCTGAGCCTCCTTCCTGCCTGTCTTCCCATCTTCATCCTCTGGAACTAAATGTCAATTTCCAACTGACACACTCTCTTAAAAGCCCTCCCAAGCTGTTCCCAAAAGTCCAAGCAGCATGTAACCATAAGGAAGGCTGCTCAGTACAAAAACCTCCTTGGCAAAGCATCCTACTATGGAGGTAGGGAGAGACTTAGGAAGGGTCTTGAATGCCAGTTTTGAAGTATGACCAGGCTATGAGGGGATGTGATCCAGAAAGATGGAGGTAGGGAACACACACTTTGCAAAGAGCTGTCACATTATAGGTGGCTTGACACAGGGGAACAAGAGTCTTTTGGGGGGATGGGTGGCTTCTGAGGGGAGCATGAGATGGACTGAGTCAGGATAAGTGTTCTGTCTGCAGACTTCTAAGCACTAGGAATTAGTATGAATGATTTGTGTTGCTGTGACCTGGTATAGAATCTGGGTATAGAGTCAGAGGAAGTGGGGAATTGGCAGTAGTTGGTAGGATACCCTGCCTGGTCCTATATGATACCTTCCCCATTGCACTAGCCCTAGACAGAACCATCACATACATACTGAGAATCACTGAAGTGTCGCTGGCTCCTGACCCCAAGATCACAGAGCAATAGGCATAGAGGGGAACTGATGACCCAGAGAGGAGAGGAGCTCCGTAGAGCACTAAATAAAGACCTCATCGTATTGGTGAGGGCATGAGAAAGCCTGATAGGAAGATATCATACGTTGACCTGTGTGTTTGCTACACCAACACATACACACAGGCACACACACACATACACCACACACACATACATACACACACCACACACACACAGGCACGTGCACACACACACACACATACATACACACATGCACATATACACACACTGCACCACACACACACACACACACACACATACACCACACACACACACACACCACACACACATACATACATACACATACACACACACACACACCACACACACGTACACACACACACATACACCACACACACACACATACACACCACACACACATATACACACACTGCACCACACACACACACACACATACACACACACATGCTCGCACACCCACACACACATACACACACATAACACACACAATTTGCTGAGCTGTCACTTTAGGTCTTTATGTGTCAAGTATTAGAGCAGAATGAGGCACAGCTGTGGCCCCCAAGGAAGAAGGAGTGATGGTGAAACCACGGGTTCTGGACCAGACTGTGGCCTCTGCTTGGATGGTGACTGGGTATTTACCCCAGCACCTCTGCACAACTGAGGCCAGCACTAGGTTCTAGTATCCCAGCGGGCTTCAAATGCAGAGGACATCAGCCTCACGTGGGGTTGAGTGAGTGGGTTGCCGTTGTCACCAAATCCTAGCCCAGTCTCCCTGCCATAAGCCTTTCAGGTCCCCAGGTAGTATGAACGTCTACCCACTGACAAGGGGCAGCCATGACCACTCTCGGAGAGCTCTGGAGCTGTCTGTTCCCTCTATCTCTAGCACATCTGGTTTGTTCTCCCTTCCTTGTAAATTCATGCCTCTTCCCCAAGAACATGAATGTTCCCTCTCTGCTAAACCACATGTGAATCATGGTTCCTCTTGAGGACAGCTGCTCTCAGAGTGAAAAGAGAGAGAGAGAAGAAGAAGAAGAAGAAGAAGAAGGAGAAGGAGAAAGAAGGAGAAAGAAGGGAGAAGGAGAAGAAGAAGAAGAAGAAGAAAGAAGAAGAAGAAGAAGAAGAAGAAGAAGAAGAAGCAGAGAAGAGAGAGGAAAACAGAGAAATTGGGACACAGAGTTGCATTTTGGAGTAAAAAACTTTCCAGGGTATTGGAGAGATGCCCCACCTGTAAAGTGTTTGCCGTGTAGCATGAGGGCTTGATTTGGGTCCTCAGCACCCATGTAAACGCCATGGACAGTGGTGTACATCTGGCTAGCCAGCCTAGGAATTTACCCAAGAAAACAAAATATATGGCTCACACACACATCTTTTCTGTGAATGTATGTAGTCACTTATTTATAATTGCCCCAAACTGAAAACCATCCTCCTGACTATCCTCCTGCCTCAGCCTCCTGAGTGCTGAGATTACAAATGTGTATTACCATGACCAGTTCATTTAAAACTCTCTGAGAGGCGGGGGGAAGGGGGAATTTTGAGAGCTCTCATAATTTCTGGAACCTTACAGAGACAGCCAGCCTGCTCTGTCTCAGGGTACTTGTTGGGAAGTTCCCTCTGGGGCAGGAAGCCTTTCAGGGTAAAGGTACATATTCCATTTAAGCCCCCTGTTGCCTTGGGCACCCCTGGGGAGGAGGACCCAGGATCTGTGGGTGCTGCTATTATCGATGCTACTGCAGAATGTTGAACAGCACCCGAGCCCACGGCTGCAAGCCTTCAATCTACAGATGCCAGCCTGTGGACTTCCCCTCCCCCAGTGACCTGCTATGCAGGAAGAACTTGTTTTGAAAGGAGATAGGAGGAGGCACTTCCTGAGAGATGCAGACCTTAGTGTCTTGAGCCACATAAGACAGAATGCATAGAGGGCTGGTCTAGCCTGGGGAAGCCCTGCCCAACCTCACCCTCACCCCACATGCCTGCTAGCTGGCTGTCCAACCCCACCAGTCAGCCAGAAGAGCCACTGCAACAACATTCTGAGAATGCCACTGCTTACCGTGTGGTGCTTCCATGAGGTTGGGGAATATTTAAATATTGGTTATGAGGGAGACTAGCATGCAAATTACGTTAGGTGTGGCCACAATACCATAGTTATATAGGAAGATGGTCTTTGATTTTTAGAGGTGCATTTTGAACTAAGGGGGTTAAAGGTCAGCATTCCTCTAATTGACTTGGATACACTTTAGCCAAAATAAACAAGCGATGTAAATATTAAACATTGAGGTTACCCAATGCAAACCTAGGAAAGATTTGTATGTTCATTCTGCTCTCCTTTTACAAAGACATTAAAAACTTTAATGTGTGTATATCTTAGTGCACACATGTGCATCGCATATTTGCAAGTGCCCAAGAGCCACGCGAAGGCATCAGATGCCCCGGAACTAGAGTTACACGTGGTTGTGAGTCTCCCAGTATGGGTTGCTCTTGACCTCTGACCGTCTCTCCAGTCTCTTAGTGTTCTCTTCCTACTTGTGTGTTTGAGATAAGTTCTCGCTGCGGAGCCCAGGCTGGCTTTGAACTCAGTCCTCCTACCTCAGCCTCCTGAGTGCTGGAATTATAGGTGCGGGCCACCACTTACAGCTTTATCATGCTATTCTTTCTTACGTTTGAAACATTTTATAGTAAAGAAAACACACTATTCACACAGTGGAGAGATTAAACTCTCTTCTCAGAAACACTTCTGAGAAGTAAGAGAAGGTTCCACGCATCGAGGCTCGAGGCTTGGCATACAATGGCAGCCCTTTGTATTGATAATCCAAACAGGAGGGCAAAGTCTGAGAGGTGAGAAAAGGGAAAGGCTCGGGAGTCCACGAGGGCTGGTAACTGCAGGAGGGTGGCCGGATAGAGGCCCTAGCTGGCATTGTGACATGGGTTGGGCTGCGATGAGGCTGCCCCTGCCATGCCTGCCAATGGCTGTCCAGCCTCCTCTGAGAGGCCTCCTTACTCCCCAAGGATACTTCACGAGGGCACCCCACTTACCCAAGGATCTTGCCTGCGCTGGCTATAAGGGTCCAAGCTCGGGACCAAGGAGCAGAATGACCTGTCACATGACCACACAACATCTTTACTACCGTCTCTTCCTTCAGAGTTCACACAGGTCCTGTCTGGTCGCCCAGCCCTGTCTCACTTGAGACCTGGGGTTCAGAGAAGATCAGGCCCCAGCCAGAAGGTGGAGCTGGCTCCAGCCCATCCCTGACTTCCCAGTTCTCTTCCACACTAGGCCAAGGGTTCTTCTGAAAACCAGCTCCTTCCATGGAGACTAAAGATGTTTCCCAAGCCAACTAGCCATGGCCATGGCGTGGGGCAGGGTCCAAGGCTCTCCTTCTAAGCCGTAGCCCCCATGCAAGCTGCAGAAGCCTCCGAGGAGGCTAGGTCTCCAGATTCCAGGATGGGGAGGTACAAACCTCTAGAAAGAGTTCCATCTTTCAGCAACGACCCCAGGGAGGCTTGGGCAGGCAAAACTGAGGTTGTCTCTCCATTTCAGGAGGTAACCTGGCTCAGTGGCAACCATGTTTCCAAGAGTTCACAGCATGGTAGCTGAGGCCTGGGCAGTAGTGGACAGACCCTGGCAAGGCTGGCGAAGTGGCCAGGAAGGCCTCTGGTAAGGTGTGGCCTCCATCTGCCCAGACAACACTCAGTTAGCCTTGCCCCTAATCCCAGCCGTCCACATTCTGATGGAAGCTGGGCCGGGCTCTCTCTACCTTCTGGGGCCAGGCTGGCAAAGGCTGTTTTCATAGTTTGCAGCTGAAAGTTGGGCAATGTAGCCAACCGTCAGGGCACCGTCCTGCTTCTCCCAAGGGGCTTTCCCTGCTGGCTGTCACGGCAGCTCTGTCCCTCAGCTCTGAAGAGGTCCCCACGTTTGTCTGAGGTCACTGGTTGTGACAGGTTCTTCCAGTGGAGACTCTCGAAAAAACAGGACCTCAGACTGTCTCTGCTCTAGTGTCCTCACCGGCCTGGCACTGGTACCTGCCTGCTGCCCAGGGGGCAGGAGCCATAGAAGGCCTTGGGGCATACTTCACTTCCTCTTCTGGGACACTAGAGGTTTTCTTCCCTTCCCAGGCTGCGACAGGGCCCCATAAACAGTGATAAGGCTCTGGCCTTCAACGTGAACTCTGCAGCTGCCATTTTATGGCTCTGATAACGGCCCCCCAAGTCCGGCTGGAGCAGGAAAACAGCATGTCCATTCCAGAGTGAGGACCGAGAGGCAAAACAGCAGCAACTGGGATCCTCCTCCAGTCCATGCTAAGTCCCTCCCCTTGTTCTGTGGGCCAAGCCCTCACTGGGCCGAGAGGACAGTGAGTCTGACTCTACACGCTAGGACATGTGGACAGCTCAGGCTGGGAGGCTAGTAGAACGGAAGGATGGGGTCAGAGCGGGAGACCAGAAGTAATCAGGGAAGGCTCTGTGGAGGAGGTGCTAGACTTGGAACTGCATGAATAAGACGTGGGAAGAAAGGTATAGAAGGGGCTGAGCTGGAGCTGTCTCATCTAGAGGACACTTAGGGTCAGAGCTCTCCAGAGGGCCAAAGACCCCTGGCTTAGCCAAAATGAATCAGCAGCTGGGATCCAGAGTCGGGCGAGCTGGAGCACGGCTGGTATGGTCTGAAGACTGACACTGAGGGCCAGAGTCTGACCAAGCTTGGAGAGTGAGGACTGTGAGCTAGAGGGAGGGGTGGCACCTGTCAATCCCCAGAGGGTCCGGGGACCAGAGCTCTGAGGGCAGGGTGAGCCTGGCACCAGCTAGGTGGAAGCAGACTCATGTCCTGAGTAACCAAGGGAGAGAACCCACTAGGTAACCGAGATCCCCCAACCTCCTCCAGCCAGCCTGCTGGCTCCAAAGACTACCTTGAAGCAATAACTCCACAGGCCTGGAGCAAAGGGAGGACAAAGATCACCTCTGTCCAAATACGACTTGCAAGGACAGGTGTGGCTCCCGCGACCTCATTTTCCCTCCTGTAAAATGGGTTTAAGTAGACTCTGAGTGGAGATCTTCCTTACACTCAGAGGACTGACCCAGCACCAACCCCACGGCCCTGGTGCGCTGTCCACGGCCACAGGAACACACCCACACAGGTGTGGGGAGGAAGCGGAGGTCGGAGGCAGAGCTCTCACCAGCACACACCTGCCCCGGCCTCCAACTCTGACCGCTCCCTGCCCACCGCCATCCCACAGTTAGAGGCAGGGCACAGGACGAAGGGATTCTAGCGACCCCCCCCACCCCCCCCACCCCCGCTCCAGGACAGGCTCAACGCTGGATCTGCCAGGCCGTCTTCATCCCCCAAGTTCACAGAATGTCCAGGGACGCTTCCAGATCCCCGCAGCCTCCTCCCCACCCACAGTCTACCGGATCTCCCGTCTCACTCGATCCTGCCACCCACAGCTCTCCTCCCCACGCGCCCGCACAGCCGCTCCTCCGGAGGCAAGTCTGGGGATCCCTCTCGCCCCCTGCCTCTCCGCCGTGCCCGGGATCGCCTCGCGGCGAGCGCTCTCAGGCTCCCACGCCTCTGGACCAGAGCGCACTCCTGCTGCCCCCCTTGGCCAGATGGCCCCGGATCCGCCGCCCCCGCAGCTTCCCGGTCCCCGGGATCCAGGTGGGGGGCGCACACTCACCGCGGGTCCGAGGGCGCAGGCGAGGGCTCCTGCCAGCACGCACAGCCAGCGGGCGCGCGGCGGGCTCGCGGGGCGCATGGTCCGCCCTGAGCCCCCGGCAGGCGGCCGGGAGCGGCTGCGGGGTCTGAGGCCCGTGCGGCGCGGGAGAGTGGCGCGGGCCGGCGGCCCCGGCGCTAAGAAGCGCAGCTCCGGGCCGGGGGAGGGCGGCGGGGGCTCGCCTGACGGGAGGCGGGGTTAGCCAATGGCCCGGCGGAGGCGTGGCCTCGGTGCAGGTAGGGGGCGGAGCCTGGGCGCCCCCGGGCGTGAGCGCGGAGTCCGGCAGCGGTGCGCGTCGTGGGAGCCGCTCGGCAGCCGCGTCCTGGCGGCCCCGCAGCGCCCAGCGTTCTCCGTGCCGGTTCCTTCTCTCCCAACCCCGACCGCGCCCTCGGCCCCCGGCAGCGCGCTCCTCCGGTCTTCTGCTCGAGGGGGGGTCGGCGGCCTCCTCCCCGGTTCCCACGCCGGCACGCGGCCCAGATTCCTGGACGGGAAGGGCCGCTGCTCTCCGGGACTTCGGGCTCCCAGGGGTCCGACGGATCGCGCTGCTGGAGCAGCGACAAGGGAGAAGCCGAGGGGAGCGCAGCCGGAGTCGGGGCCCTCGCAGGGTCGCTCAGAGCTGCACGCGTCCCGGCAGGCGCGGCTCGCGAGGGACGCGGAGCCGACGTTCCAGCGCCCCCGCGCGGGGACAAGCCCGCCACAGACCGGTCCTCCCGAGTCTGGGGTCTCCAGGAGCCGGACCGGGGTGCCCGTGTCCAGCGCCGCGTCTCCAGACCCGGCGGGCCGGCGGCGGGTGACCTGAGGATGCGCTCCCTCCGACTCCCGTCCTTAGGGTGCGGATTATTCGGTGCTAGCGAGGGGCGCGGCGTCACCGGCTCGGAGCTCTGCTCGCGACTCCTTAGGGAGCCCAGTGCCCGTGGCTGCCTGGTCTCCTCACCGTGAGAGGGCCATGTGGGGGCCCACGGCGCGATGGGACAGAAGGAGGGAGGAGGCCGGGGTTCGCGCAGAGGTGGAGAGGGCCGCGTGTCCCTGCGCGCGAAGTGCAGTGCGCGAGCCGCTCGAAGGAGGTCGGTCTCCAGGCGCTTTCTGACCAGCAGGGGCGCGGGAATTTCCCGAGGACTCTCTGGCCTTCCCAACCTGCAACGTGGGAAAATAGGGCAGTGGGCGTGGCCTCGAGATCGGTTACCGAAAGGCCTGGGAGCGACCCCTGGCCTTCCTCCTTCCCCTCCTCCCTTCATCGTTCCACCGCACCGCCCTCGCTCTCTCCCCCTGCTTTATTAGTCTCTGATCCTGAGCTGAGCCTCTGCTGTGCATCAGGGCACAGAGGTAAGAGAACACGGGAGACGCTCGCTGCCGGTTTGGCTTCCTTCTAGAGAATGGGCTGGCGGGAAACAGGCCTTTGTCCAGACGCTGGGTGTCAGAGGAGAGGGCCATTCAGTATTTGTCGCCCAGCGCTTCAGGATCAGGACTTCAGGAGCCACAGTGAGCTCAGGAATCAGGGCTTTGCCTCTCCTTGTGGCTATGAGTACCCTCCTCTGAGACCTTTGACCCCTAACTGGGCAGCAGAGTCATATTACTTTTTGAGGTGGTGTCTGCAAGTCCTGCATGTGATGATTAAGCCTGTAGGCTTTGGCTCCCCACCCAGCCCACCCCTGCATGTCCCCTAGGCAGCTGCAGAGTGCTGGCCCCCCATCTGCACGGGGCATGCTGGCACATGCCTCTGATCCCAGAACTCCGGAGGCTTAGGGAGGTGGATTGCTGTGGGTTGCAGACCAGCCTGTGCAAAATTCTGCCGTGCTTCACTTTATGGGCCTGTTAGCATTTTCTTGCTCTCTATGGACAGGGATCTTGGTGGGGCTTTAGGCTACATGGAGGGGGTGGAAACTGGAAGATGGGGAAGAGCCAGACTCTATTTTGTCCTGTGACCCGCACCAGGTGTTTGAGGTGAGTAGGTGAGAGGGCCCGTCAGCAGTGGCAATGCTGCCCTGTCTGCACTGGTCCCCCTGAGCCGCAGGTTGGAGGGCTGGTTCAGGCTGGAGCAGAAAGGCAGGCAGGACTCCTGGTGTCTCCCTGGCCTAACCCCTTGAGAGGAAGGTGGCCTAGGAAGAATAATTTTCCCTCCAGTTCTCTACCATGAAAGCCACACTTGACTCTTTCTGGGTTGTTCCCTGGAGAATCCATCTTTCCTTCCACAAGATACAAGGACCCAAGACACATTCATAAATAAAAGGAGCAGGAAGAGAAAACAGCAAAAGCAGAGCTTTAAAAAACTCAGCCCAGGATGTACTTAACCACTTTTCAACTCCTGGTCCCAAATATCCCGTGTTCTGAGACACTGGGAGATCAACCATGGGCTTACTCTTGGGAGCCTCGAGGAGTCTGAGCAGGAGGATCTGCTGTTTACCTAGGCAACGGGAAAGCTTCAGGAGGGAAGGGATATCGGGAGTGGAGGTGGGGCAGATGGGCTTCAGGAGGCCAGGGAGCAGACTCCTGTGGTGTGTGTAGTTACAGGACCTTCCCTGCCACGTCTGAGAAGGAAGCCCTGTGTTGTTTGCCTTTGCTTCGCTCCTCTAGGTTGGAAGCCCTAGCCATCACTGTGGCTGCCTGTCAAGCCCTCCCTGTGCTGCGCTGATCTGTTCTGGATCCCTGCAGCCTGTTCCCAGATTTGGCTCAGTCCCCCATCTCCCTTCTAGCTGCCAGAATCACAGGGGTGCAGCGGATGCAGGAGGTGTTGGGGGGGGGGAGACAGTCACTTGCCCTTCCCTGTGACAAGCTCAGCAGAAAGAATCTGCAGTTACTCATCCAAGCCTATCTGGCTTCCAGCCCGCCGCATCCCTGCGGCGTGTGCCGCCCTCGCCTCCTCCAGGCCTGCAGCCACCTTTCAGGATGTCTCTCGGTGCTGTGTCTGATGAGTCAGTGGAGAGGAGGTTCTGGTGGAGCCAGAGTCTCCTGGACCTGCACGCGGGGGCTAAGTCCAGGTCCAGTGACAAACATGGCCACTACTCCAGGGCTCGCCGGGATCCACGCGCAGTGCTGTCTGGATGAAAGCAAGCTTCGCCTCCCCGGAGCGCCAAGTTGAAGACAACTTTACGTCTGTATCCTTGGGGGGTACTGGAAGCCGCCCTTCCCGAGTGCCAGAGCATTTCAGCTCCCTGTGCAGCGTGGAGGGGGGTGGGGCAGATGTTTAAAGGATTCTTTCTTGTGTGTTCTCCGTGACAGCGTGGGTATTTGTTCGTTCATTCCTCATCTCTCTCTTAGGTATCACCATGCCCGGCCCCATGATGAGGCGAGGCTTGTCACTGATGGAAACACGACTGTGCCTTCTGAGGACCCTAGCGTTGCTTGCGCGGGGGACGGAGGGATCTTGTAGAGGCTTGCAGCCCTACCTAGGAGCAAAGCTCACAGAGCTCAGGGTGGGGGAAGCAGCGAAGCCCAGGGCCGGGTCCTGAAACAGCCACCTTTGGTCATGGCGGCTGTGCCGAGTGCTCCGAGAGGCCCCGTGCCATGGACTTGCGTGTCATTTCAGGTGGCTCAGGGAGCGGATACTGAGATGGACCTTGGGGAATGGAAGTTTATTGAGTGCAGGGTCCTTGTGAATGGTAAAAGACAAGAAATCAGGGCTGAGGTGAGATTTTCAGGCTGTGCTACAAAGACGAAACTCAGAAGACTTCCCATTCCCTACCACTCTGTCTGTGACAGGGTCTTCACGTGGCCTAGGCTGGTCTTGAACCTGCTACGTAGCTGAAGATGACTTTGGACTTCTGATCCTCCTCCTTCTGCTTCATGAATGCTCAGATTGTGGGCATGCCTGGATTGTTCAGAACCGGGGATTGAACCCAGAGCTCTGCATTTTAGGTGAGCACTCGACTCAGATACATCCACAGCCCTACAAATTCTTCCTCAAGGAAGGCCCAAGCAATGCACCTCTATCTCTACAAAGAGAAACTGAGGCAGGAAAGTGAAAGAAGTAGGCAAGCTTCAGTCCTGCTCCAAGGGACTGAGGAAGAAACCTGGCCCTATCCTTAGAGCTTTCAGTCTGAACAGAGGGACCTGCAAACTTCCTTCCCCAGACTCAGGGGTCAGCAGTCCATCCTCCCGCCCCTTGGCATGGGGTTCATAGTGTAGGAGTCTGGAGGGAGGGGCTGTACTCCACATTTACTCTCCAGTGGCAGCCCCAGCGTGCGCACACGCACATGTGTCTGTCTGTGTTGTCCATCAGGGTTTCTCTTGCTGAGATGAAACACCATGACCAAAAACAAGTTGGAGAGGAAAGGTTTAATTGGCTTAAACTTCCACAGCACTGTTCATCATTGAAGGAAGTCAGGACAGAGCAAGAACCTGCAGGCAGGAGCCGATGCAGAGGCCATGGAGGGGTGCTGCTTACTGGCTTCACGTGGCTTGCTCAGCCAGCTCTCTTGTAGAACCCAGGACCACCATCCGGGGATGGCACCACCCACAAAGGCTTGGTCCCTCCCCATTCAATCACTAATTAAGAAAATGCCTTACGGCTGGATCTTATGGAGACATTTTCTCAATTGAGGTTCCCTCATTTCAGACAACTCTGTTTTGTGTCAAGCTGATGTAAAACTAGCCACCAGAGTGAATGTGAGTATAGTTCCCATAGGCACATGTGAGGGCCTGTCTTTGTGTCTGGGCTGGGGTTGGGGTGAGCACCCTGCACAACACACAGTTGTCTCTCAGCTCACTTCTGTTGGATACTCCCCCCAGGAGAGCTCAGAGTTACACTCACCCCTGCCCCAGCCCCATGCTCCTGTGAGCTAGTGTGCAGGTGGCCTTGGGCCGAAATTCTGGAAGAGGGATACAGTGTTGGAGGGACAAAGCGCATACGGAGTTCCAGTAGCATAGTGTCACAAGAGATTAATGAGTGTTAAAAACTTATAGCTGTCTGCTGGGGAAATGGAAATTCGCTTGTGACTTCCAAACAACCAGGAGGGGATGGGGAGAGGAGAAAGGAGGAGGAGAAGAGGAAACTGAATGACCCCACAAGTCCAATGAAAGACTGTATATAGGGTGGTTTGACCAAGCCTACACGGTCTATAGACACATAATATCAGAGATTTTAATCAACATAAGCAATTTGAATGAGTGAGAATTTAAACGGAAAAGCAATTTTAAAAAGCACAAAGAGGACTCTATTACATAGGACTCCTTAGGGGAATACAACCAATAAAATGCGAATATATCATAAGAGGTGATTTGTTAGAATGACTTTCACTATGGGGGATGGGTAATTGAAAAATGGCAATCTGCAAGCTGCAGAGGTTAAGGACTGTAGCCTTTCAGTCCGGAGGCTGGATCTCTCCACAGTCAGAGCAGAAGGTCTGAACGCTCACTGGAGAGTCACTAGTGTTGAGAACGGGGTAGAACGCCAAAGAATCTGGAGTCTGATGTCAGCAGAGGATGGAGACGGCCTAAGTAGACACCCTCGCTTAGGGAGAAGTGAGGAGGGCAGCTGGCTCTGCCTGCTCCTCAGAACTCTGTGTCTGAGCTGCTGTTCCAAGATGCCTGCTTTGAGAGTAGGTTCCCTCTCTCCTTACATCAGTCTTCTCACCAATCGCCCTCACACACATGCCCAGAGGTGTGTCTTCTAGGTGGTTCTAAATCCTATCAAGTTGACAGTGAAAGTCACCCACCACGAGAACAGCTTCTATTGTCGGGACATTCCGTCTATCACGTAGGTCTATTGACACTAAACATCTAATCAATAGCATCAAGACACGTAGTTGTACACTGCCGTGTGGGTCACCAAGGGCGACAAGGAAGCATTTTTTCAGAAGTGCAAACTCAGCCAGACCTCAGCAGAGGAAACCACTGTCCTAGCTAGCCTCATACTGGACCAGCAGTGCAACGCTGAGCTCTCAGCTTGGGTGTGTTTATTCTTTCAGAACTCCTCAGGTGTTCTACTGATAGCACGTGCAGATCATTAGCAATCAAACATCCCCCCCACAGAAATCCAACACCTGCAGACAATCCAAAATGCCCTAGACCTAGGACAGCCCCTCACCCAACACTGCATAAAACAATTTCAAACATAACTGAAAGTAAACTTCCCCAACATTTCCCCTTTTCTGTATAAGTGTCGAGGAACACTTGGAATTTTTATGTTAAGAAAAGCTTTTTGGTTTAACTGACTAGTCACTAGAGGTTCGTGTTCCCACCCCAGCTGTGGCACAGTTGTTTATGAGCTGGATTGCAATGCTTGATGCAGGTGGCTGTAATTTGGTTAGGTGCAGTTGTTCTGGCACCTGTAGCTTGTCTTTGGGATTGTGTGCCGCATGGGTTTATGGCAACTTTTGGCTTAGGGCATAAAAGGTCTGAAGTCCCGAGAGTTGGGGTGGGCGTTGGTTGATGGTTGGTTGGTTGGGTTGCTGTCGTTAGCTAGTGTAATAATTCCTAAAAGAACAAGGGTTGGAGAGATTCGAGCTTAGGACAGCCTAAAAAGAGGCTGTGAAGATTCCTACCTTTCTCTCTTTCTGTATTAAGGTTGCTTGTAAAAGTAGTGAAGATCTCTACCTTTCTTTCTTCTTCCCTGAACTGAGGGTAAAAGATTGTAGCATATTGCTACATATAAGCCAATCAAAAAATTGCTTTTTATCTCTACAACACAATTTAGCACTACACCAGCAAAACTATTTACAAGAGGAACAATCATGAGTGTTACTAATCACAGGACCAAATGAAACAAACATCAAGCTTTCTTAATGTCTTTGGACAGCAGAAAAACCTTATCAATGTTCAATTATCTGGTATTCACTCACGATCTTCTGGGCTCTTCCAAAAGGCTTGGATCTGGCTCTGCCCTCTGCATCACACACAGCTTGTCCTCTAGGCTCTGGCTAACTTCACTCCACTGCTGCTGCTGTTCTTGGTGATGGATCCATGGTACTGGCATCTCAAAAACTGCTGGGGTCCCTTGCTGCAACTGGGCTGCACTTTCACCAATATCCTCTCTTGGGTTCTTTTCATGGTGCCAAGCCTCAACTTCTTTACATAATATTTGAGCCTTCAACTACTACTGAGGCTGCACCTTCACCAATGGCCTCTCCTGGCCTCTCAGAGTGCCAAGCCTCAGCAGCTCTCTAAGACTCCTTCATGCCTTCAAAACCAGCATCACTTGGGTTAACTCTTACAGTACCAAATTTGGCTACCAGCACGAGATACAACCTTGGCCAGTTCTGGAAGACAGCTTCTGTGTGCTGACCCTGAGAAAACACTTTCCAGATTTTAAAATAGAGTCTGATTTGCTGGTAAAATAACTAGTCCTTGTCTGCAGGAAGAGTTCCCTTGTGGTATGGAGTTACCACTTGTAGACAGGTTTGCAGGGAAAAAAAAAAAAACTGTTCAGTTTAACTAAGCAGCTTTTTGGCTCTAAGCTGCAGCTCCCACAACAGGTGGTCCTGGGCCCATGGGAAGAATCACCGGTTGAAACGTTCTGGTGGTTTGGCGTTCTTTTTCACCACCACTAATGGGAAACATACAACCCCTTCCATAGATCTCACACACAACATCTTGAGCTTCACACGCATACAACACAGCTATCAGAAAACACAGTTTGTAAAACAGTATGCTACCTCCAGCATTGGGAGGGAACATTGACTCCATGATCAGGAAAAGCAGTAAGAACCTTGCTTTTTCCTGCTCCCAGCTGAATTCTTTATCTCTAAGGACCTCCATTCTGTGGCTCTCACCGTGGAGCTTTTTTCCTCATTTATTTATTAACTTCATGGTCTTGTCATAGAAGCTCATTTCCTTTCTCTCTCTCTCCTCTCCCTTCAGATGCCTTCAATTAATACTGTATTCTCTATCCTCTGGTAGCTTCTCTGAGTGTACTTTACTGGACTCTGTGAAGTCTGGAGTTTTTCTCTTTTTCCTCGTCTCCATGTTCAATTAGCTTGGGTGATGTCCTGCCCACACTGATGCACCATTTGTAGTTGTACACTGCTGTGTGGGCTCACCAGAAAAGACATGGAGGCATATTTCATAACTGCAAACCCTGCCAGACCCCAGCAGAGGGAACCACCATGGCCAGTGCCATACTCACAGTGGAACCCCGAGCTCTCAGCTCAGGAGTTTTTATTCTTTCAGAACTCCTCAGGTGTTCTACTGACAGCACGTGCAGATCATTAGCAATCAAACAACTCCACAGAAATCCAGCTCCTGCAAACAATACAAAACATCCTAGATCTAGGATAGCCCCTCACCCAACAGTGCATAAAACAATTTCAAACATAAGTAAAAATAAACTTCCCCAACAAAGATATCTAAAATGACTGCACAAACTGTCAATCTATAATTATGGTGGAATGACTCACAAATCTTCACTCAGAAGTCTATTTAGCCATCAGAATAAGTGAACTAAAACCACATCCTTAGGTCTAGTTATATCTAACTAAAATATGCTGTTGGGCAGCCAAGGCAGGAGGCAGAAATAATTAATATGCACCAGTTACTGTGGCAGAATTTGAACGTCAACATAATACTATGTAACTTTTATAGACACATAAATATGTAACAAGGTATAAAAAGTATCCTAGAATAATGAACACCAAATCACGGAAGAATGGGTGGACGTTTTAGGTTTCGATTGCTGCGTAAGGAATGTAGGAGCTTGAAACAGCACCCTCTTACTGTCTCATGACCTGACTTCCCTCTGATCTCAGTGCTCTGTCCTTGCTGGAGACGAGGCTATTGGAGCCCAAGGCCTTCTGGAGTGTTCAGAGTCCTGGTCTGTAGTTCCTGGGCATCCCCATGCAATGAGGTGGGCTGGTGCGGTCCTCAGGGTGACAGTGGTCTGCAGTCCGGGTCCCTCAGTCTCCCTCATGCCCTTCCTTCATGTGGGTGGGGTCTTGCTCCACAGATTCAATAGAGAGCAGGGCTTGCTTCATTCTCTAGAGTTCAAGTTCATTTCAACTTCATCTTCTCTTACATTACAAACTCCAGCCTTTCCTGGTCCCTGGGTGGTTCACACTGGGGAAGGCAAACCTTCCTCCTGCCCTTCCATGGCAGCTGCCAAGACTGTATTAGCCCAGCCTTAGACCTTTGCAAGAGCAGAGGCCAGAACCTTGGTGATGTCTGGGGCTGGCGTCGTGCATACATTGCGCTGACTTCTTGAGGCAGGGGCAGGAAGTAAGCCAGCACTACTCAGGAGAGGCAGTCTGGGGATCACAGAGAAGTCCCACTGCCCTTGGGCTCCTCGGCTTGGCACCCCAGAACAAATGCCTGATCAGGAAATGGCGTTAGCCACTTCTGCCTTTCTCCAGCCGCAGTCCCCTCTGTGGTAGCATACTGTCTATCCCACCTACTGTTGCAAAGCTGGTCCCACGAGCCACCCCACAGTCTCATCTCCAGACTCTCCTTAGGCTGCTTGGAAGGAGTACGTCCCCCAGCAAGGCGAGGGCAGTTCCGGGGGGCCTGGAGTGGTGGGCATCAGAGGACTCACACTGGAGCTGCCTGGCAACCTAGCTGCTGGGTGGGACTGCCTGTCCAGGGCTGGGAGCCAGGCCTGGAAGATGGAGAAGGCGGAAGAGAGATGAGGAAGTAGCAGAGTGTGTGGGGGTAAGCAGAGGATGGAAACCTGAGAGGTTAAAAAAGAATGATGGGTCAGGGGAGGAGGGAGCTGGGTGCTAAAGCCAGGGAGCACGGGGATGACTTCCTATCCTCCTCCCCAGGATGACTTCCTGTCCTCCTTCCCTTCCCGGGATGACTTCCTCTCCCCCTTCCCACTCAGCTTCCTGCCCACTGCCTTTATCTCCCTTACCTGTGCCTCTGCTTCTGAGAACAGTTGACTTCTCCTGGGTGCCCCACTCTGTAATCACAGTGTTGGGCTGAGTATTCATATTGTCATGTGTGTGAGTGTGTGTGTGTGTGTGTGTGTGTGTGTATGACTGTGTGTGTGTGTATGTATGTGTGCATGAGTGTGTATGTGTGCATGAGTGTGTATGTGTGAGTGTGTGCATGTGTGTGTGTATGAATGTATATGTGTGTGTGTGAGTGTGTGCATGTGTGTGTGTGAGTGTGTATGTGTGTGTGTGTATGTATGTGTGCATGAGTGTGTATGTGTGTGTATGTGAGTGTGTATATGTGTGTATGTGTGTGTGTGTATGACTGTATGTGTGTGTATGTATGTGTGCATGAGTGTGTATGTGTGTGTATGTGTGTGTATGTGTGTGTCTATGTGTGTGTGTATGTGTGTGTATGTGTGTGTATGTGTGTGTGTGAGTGTGTATGTGTGTGTGTGTGTGTGTGTATGTGTGTGTCTATGTGTGTGTGTACGCACTCCGTGTGTTCAGAACCAAAGATGCAGAGAAGTCACTACACTCGACACTTCAGATTCACGACAGGTTGATGTTGAAGTAAAGTCTGGTCACTGTAGCTCAGAAACCTTTATTTTGGCACACGCTTTTTGACCCCTCACCCCACCATAGTCCACTCTACGACCTATGTGGGGTCACGACCCACAGTTCAAGGAAAGGGTACCACGGGACTGCTCCACGCTGGTGAAAAGTGGAGATTCCTGCACAGCTTTAGATCTACCATCAAGATTTAATTTTTAATTTTCCTTCCCTGCCAAACAATGCTTTTTAAAAAATGGATTGTTTTAACAACCTTCACACATTAGACAAAGCCCTGCCTCTTTCTGACGGTGTCTCTTACAAGCTCTCACTTCATCTTATCCATCAACAGCCGACGATTGATCCATTGATTGATCGATCGATCGATCGGAAGTAGGCTGATGGCCTCTCTCTGGTGTTAATCTCTTTCAGACTAATTATCTTAGAACACCTTGATGCCTCAACCCTCAAAGTGCTTACAGACCCCCGGAGTATCCTTTGCACCCCCCAACCGCGCCCCTCCGTTCATCTCCTGGCCCCCCTCCAGCCACTCTGGCCTCCTGCTGTTTTGAGAACTTTTTCCTAGACTCTCCCCCAGCTTGAATGCCCTTCACCCAGGGATTCCCACGCCCCACCCCCACCCCAAGCAGGAATCCTTCCTGTTTGATATTGCAAACTGCTCCCACTCCCCAGCCAGTTCCTGATCCCCCTCCTACCCAAACACCCCCCCTACTCTTATCAGCTTCTCAGACCCCACGCCATTTGATTATTTGTGATTCCCACTCAGGACATTGATCATTTTGCTCTATTGCGGGAATGGAGGCTCCATGAGGGCAAGGACTCGGGAGTAGAGCGGATTCCTAGCCTGCGGGATCGTCCCAGCGCAGTTGTGTCCACACAATAAATGATGCATCTTCTGAGGACCCAGCGTGACTGTCCCGGCCCTCTGTCCCCAGCCCAGGGGACACGCTCCTGTCCAGCCCTTCCTTTGGCCTTCAGTACTCATTCTTACGTGGGTCCTGTGGACCAGGACCTCCAGTAAGGAGGAAGCTCGGACTCTCACCCAGCTCAGCTTTGCCTTGATGGGTCCTTCTGAGACTGCCCTGTTAGGTCTGGAGCTGGGACCTATGTCAGTCATGCCTCTGGCAGGGAGGGGAGACTGGAGGGCTTCCACTGGGGATGCAGGCCAGGAGTGGCTGCCAGCTAAGGGTGAAGAAGCATGGAGAAAGGTTGGACTGGGAGGTTTCTCTCAGCTTTGTTCTCTGTCTGACTGGCCCATGGCCAATCCTATCTCATGACTGCAGCTAATCCCCAGGTCCAATCCCAGGCCTCCACCCATGACTCTGAGTTCACTTCTGACCGCAGCCTGACCCTTGATCTGATTGCAGGCTCCAATTCAGATGGACCCCTGATCCTGATAGTGAGCCTTTCAGTCCACATTGACCCATGATCCCAGAACCACACCTGATGATGATCCCTCTACCCAGCCTGACTTCTGACCCCCGTACCATGACTGCAGCCCAGCCCACATGCTTGATATGGGATCTGAGAGGGTTCAGCTGGTCCTGGCTGGTAGTAGCTGAGTCTGAGCCCACCTTGCCTAGAGGGAGCTAAGGCCTCCAGATAGAAAACCTCTGGGGGCACCTAGGGGCAATTCTTACTACCTTCTCTCTAGCTGTCCATTCTGCCTCTGTTGCTCCCAACCAAGTGGGCACTGCCTACCTGGTAATGGCCCTGTAGGCCAGATGCCAGGGGAGGGAGAAACTAGCCAGACCAGCCCGCACCTCTGTTTGCACAGGTCTTGGTAAAAATAGCCTCATCTACGCACACCTTTGTCATTTCCTCCCCGACCTGCATGGTGCCCCGGGCCCAGGACGTTTGCCAGCTGTTCCCTCCCAGAGTTCTTCTTTTCATTTGGAACAGGACCGGGGCCAGAGGGTCAGGGCAGTGGCCTCTCTGATTTGATCAGAGCCACCAAGATCTTGATGTCAGGTGTCTAATTCTCAGGAAATTAACTCCTGATGTCACTCTTTGTGGGTCCTCCATCACGCTAACCTGGGAACCCACCCGATGACTGACTCAGGTGACACCAAGCAGGAAGCGTCCTCTCAGCATCCCCATGGAGTGTCCCTGCTGGCCTAGGGATAAAGAAACTAAGACCTGCTTTACATACGGTGTTTGTTGGTCGAAACTGCATTCCAGTGAATCCATCTAGAACTACCTGTGCGCCCCCCAGGGACCTAAGCCCGCACCAGGTGTCTGGGGCTTCTTCACAGCGTACATATGGACACTAACGTTTCCTCTGCTGTGCTTAATTTCTTTCATTTTCTTGAGACGGTTTCTCTGCTGTAACTCTGTCTGTCCTAGAACTCACTCTGTGGACCAGGCTGGCCTCAAACTCAGAGATCTGTCTGCTTCTGCCTCCCGAGTGCTGGGATTAAAGGTGCGCACCACCACTGCCCGGCTGTATGTGTATTCTCACATGTGGATGCACAAGTGGGCAGGTGAGCACGTGGGTGGATGCGCATGTGTGGGCGCACACGTGTGTGAGTGTGCGCGTGCGGGCGTGCAGGTGGGTGTGCACGTGTGTAGATGCGTGTGGGTGGGCGGGAGCGTGGGCCGGCGCACATGTGTGTGGGTGCATGTGGCGGCCCTAGGTTGACGTAATTGCTCTTTCACCGTGTTCTTTGAGGCAGGGCTTCTCAAGCAAACCCACTCACTACTGATGCAGCTCACTACCTTGCTCAGGAGACTCTGTCCTTCCACGGGTAAGATTACAGGCTGGCAGCTATGCCCACTGGGAATTTACATGGGTCCCGGGGATCTGAACTCAGGTCTCTTTGCTTGCAAGGCAGGCGCGTTAACGGCTGCGCCATCTCCCAAGTCTGACTGTGCTTCTTGACTGACTTCTGGTGACAGGCGGGCCATGTTTGTCATAGAAGTGGTACCTTGATCTCTCTCATGGTCGTGTGGCTTCTCCTTATGTGCCTCATAGTTGTGGCCAGCCTTCTCCTCTGTGTGTGTGTGTTCATGTGTGTGTGTGTGTGTGTTTGTGTGCATGTGTGTGTGTGTGTTCATGTGTGTGTATGTGTGTTTGCATGTGTGTCTGTGTGTTCATGTGTGTGTTCATGTATGTGTGTGCATGTTCGTGTGTGCATGTGTTCATGTATGTGTGTGTGTTCATGTGTGTGTGTATGTGTGTTTGCATGTGTGTGTTCGTGTGTGTGTATGTGTGTCTGTGTGTTCGTGTCTGTGTGTTCGTGTGTGTGTGTGTATGTGTGTGTGTGTATGTGTGTGTGTGTGTATGTGTGTGTGTATGTGTGTGTGTGTGTGTATGTGTGTGTGTGTGTGTGTGTGTGTGTGTGCTGTGTGTGTGTGTATGTGTGTGTGTGTACACAAACGGAGGCCAGAGGTCAATCTCTTTCATTCTTCAGGAGCTGCGCACCTTGTTTTCTGACAGGCTCTTCCCTCACTGGCGTAGCCAGGCTGGCAGGGCAGTGAGCACCGGGAGCTGCTCGTCTCGTTGTGCTCAGCGCCAGGTTTGGCTTTTTCCCTGGGTTCTGAGGTCAGACTGAGGTCTTTATCCCTGTGCAGTGAGCACTGTGCTGGTGGGGCCGTCCCCCTGGTCGGACAACACCCTCTTTTTACAAGGTTATATTGGATCGGGGCCCACCCTATAATCTCATTTGAACTTGGTTACCTCACTAAAAACTGTTTCCAAATGCCACCATGTTCCCAGGGCCTGTCAAGATTTCAACATATGAATTTTGGGAGAATACGTGTCAACCCACAATAGTTATCTGATTTAGCAAATGACCCTGAGATTGAGTAGTTTTAATGAATCATTGTTGTCTGCCTCTGTTTCTGTGGCCCGGGGTGGCTCGGCTCCTCTGCAGGTGGACGGCAGGGCAGTGGTCCTCTGAGGGCTTGGCTGGGGCGGAGGATCCAGTTCCAAGGTGACTCACCGCATGGCTGTTGACAGAAGGCCTCATTTCCGACAGCATAGTGCGGGAGGCGGCACCAAGGGTGTGAACGCCAGGAGGCCCGAGTTGGCTACCAGGACTTCTGCTTTCCAGTTAGGAGGAAGAGGTCGTGCCCTTTGCTAGGAACGAGATGGCTTGAACGTTCACAGTGACCTCTTTTCAGGTGTCACTTGCTGTGGGCGCTCACATGGCTGTGTGGCTGAAATCACAGCCAGGAAGCACAGCCTTTGTAAGGGACTTAAACATCTCCTGCCTGAGGAAGCCATGGGCCCTGCTGGCACAGCTACTGCTGTTGTGTCACCAGACAGACACAACGTGCCATCAATCACCTTCCAAGCACGGATGCTCGTGCCTGTGGGCTGTGGCCAGCTTTGGTCAGAGGACTCGCCTCCCATTGGGCAGCCGTTACTGGAGGGCTGGAGGGACACACAGCTGTCAACGGCTGAGAATAATTTCTGTTGAGCGTTCAGCTATAAACGGGACAGATATGTCGACCCCCCTCCAAGGCTCAGGGATGCCGCAGAAGGGTGGGAAGAATGTGAGAGTGGGGGTGGGGGAGTGTTCCGGAACATTCTCTTCTGGGCGTGGCGTAGCTCTTGTAGTCTCGAAGTCATAAGGTTTTGACTATCTACACAAGACTGGGTCTGTCAGCATTTCCTCTGGAATCAAGAAGGGGATCATCAGGTCCTGGCCCTCCCTGAGGAGTTATAGGCAACAAACGGTTTCTGGGAAGGATGTTTGCTTCCGCGGTGTAGCCTCAGTGTTGCCCATACTCCCATCCGGGTTTTGCAGTGGCCAGAAGTAGAGACAGAGGACCAGAATCCTTTGCTTGGCACGGGCTTTAGAGGACTGGAGGGGGGAAGCACAGAGAGTGTTGTGGAGTCTCGGCTGCAGAAATCTCTCAGAATGAGCCAGAATCTGGGGTGTTAATCCATGGCTCCCACCTAGGGACACCTTCCCTGCACCTTCTGGTCACAGCCCCTCTGCCAGCTGACTACCTAAGACAGAAAAGGGAGAGCATCATGAGCTCTTGCAACAGGTCCCAAAGAATGACCAATGTTCCACACTCCATGGCTGACACAGCAGGAGGGCCCCCAAAGCACCCGCTGTGCCCTTGAAGAAACAGGAGTCAGACTAGGGTACCACCTGCCATCCCTGATATAGAGTTGACCAGTTCTGTCTGCTTCTCCACCTGCATGGGGATCCAGGGTATGGTAGCCACTGCATGGGGATCCAGGCTGTGGTAGCCACTGCATGGGGTCCAGGCTGTGGTAGCCACTGCCTTTCCGGAGCAGGTACCAAGAAGTTACTCTAGTGGGTGCCCAGGGCCATTTCTGCACCCTGGTCACCAGCCTGAAGGATGACCAACAGGGTCGCTCTCCAGACTTGTCTGGACCCCTGGGAGACTAAGGGCTGCTGTGTGGTCCCCAGCCACTACCAGATCTACTCCAGAGAATGGGGACAGCTGGTACCTACCCACTCTCCCTCCTACTACCCCACGGCAGGAGCCCGTTTCTTGCTCAGCAGACTGCTGGGGAGAGAGGAAACACGCACAACTTGAAGGCACATACACAGGCTTTTGAAAGAAGTGGTGAGAACACAAAACTGGATGAAAGTCCTTTCTAGGCTGTCCCCCACACTGCCCCTGAGGCCCTAGCCACCTCTCCGTGAATGAAGACCAGTCGTAGCTTAGCGACTCCTTCCCTTTTCCAGGGCAGGGTCTCTCCGCACAGCCACGGGTCTTCTGAAGCCTATGGATTCCTGCTAGAATGTCTTTATTATCCCTGTTGTAGGATTCACACTCAGGGGCCACACACGCTGGGCGAAGCTCTACCCCTGAGCTGCATCCCCAGCCCAGCAGTTGTAAACACCACAAACCGAACACAAAGATGACAAACGAATTGAAGTATGGCCATCAAAATGAGTTGAAACCAAGCTACTAGAACGTTAAAAACAGGGCTGCAGAGTGTCTCAGCGACGAAGAGCATGGGCCACTCTCGCAGGGGACCAGGTTCAATTCCCAGCACCAACTGTCTGCATTTTCATTCCAAAATGTCTGGTGCCCTCTCTTGCTTCCATGGGCACTGGGGAACAAAGTGGTATGCAGACATGTGTGTAGGAAAAATGCTCATACATGAAATATAAAATAAATGTTTTTAAACTAAAAAACAATTAGAATTAAAGTTGGCTTCTTAAGAAGCTGTAGACCCAGGGTGGGGACCAAATTTGAGTCTGGGTTAAGCCTATGAGCTCAGTGGGTACTTCAGCTGAAGCTGCAAACCCAGTTGCACCCTGACCTGGGTGTTTGCAGGTTCCACACCATGTGTAGCTTCAGCAGAAGCTGCAGAGACAGGCGGGAACTGGCGTTGACTCTGGGCAAGGCTCACAGCATGTCAGTTCCACAACTCACAGAGAAGGCCGCAGACCCAGGCAGGAGGCCTCAGTATTTGAGCCACAGAGAAAGACTTGAGATAGCACCTCGAGGCCTAAATACCAGTCTCACAGAGGAAATGCACTTCAGCCTTACGCCAGAGATTGCAAACACCACTCCTGAAAGAGAAAGAGGACTTACATTTTAAAAAATACAAGTATAAAAGAAAAACCCAGCCAGCTAAGTGCAGATACCTAGCAAAATTATCTATTAAAATTGAAGGAGAAAAAAAAAACTTTCTGTGGTAAAGTAGGTTAAAGGAACTTATAACCACCAGCCCAGCTCTACAGAGAAAACTGGGAAGAATACTCAGTCTGAAGACAATAAATACAAAGAAGTCACAGGGCGTAAATAAACCCGAACAGCTGGTCAGAAGGTATCTAAGAAAGCTTCACGAAACAACAGGAATTAGTACGACTCTTTCAGTAATAAGTCTTAATATTAATACTCTCAATTTCCCACTAAAGAGACACAGACTGGCAGATTGGATTAGAAACAAGACCCACCTGTTTGCTGTTTCCAAGAGACACACACCTTACGCCCAACTGTGGACACGACCGTGGAGTAAAGGGATAGAAAAAGGTATTCCAGGCAAATGGAACTAAGAAACAGGCAAGCAGAGGTGTTCTGAGATCTGACAAATATAGACCTTCAACCAAAACTAGTCAGAAGAGATGAGGAGAGTCTCTTCACAGTAGACAAAAAGCACCAACTGGATATCACAATCTCCAGTAAATACACCAAACATACAGCCACCCAGCTTCGAAGAAGAGACACTGTCAATAAAACCACACAACACAGCTTGCCTCCAAACAGCGATAGTGCGCGAGTTCAGTACCCGACTCTCACCAGGAGGCAGGTCATCTGGACAAAATCTAAGCATAGACACATCGGAATTAAATGGCATCACGGATCAAATGAACCCAACAGACATCTATCTCCCTGCACACACACATGCAAAACACTCATGCACATAAACTAAATAAAAATCTAAAAAAAGACAAGAAAAAGCAAAACATTACTTGTAGAAAGTGGGGAGAGTCGCTAGAACATGGCGGGAGATGCCGACCTCTACCCGTTCATCACAGAGACCCCAGCCAGCCGAGCAGGGCACGGCGCTGGCCATGGCGGGGAGTCCGCTGACTCAGCTTTTGTGAGTAGTCTTCTGAGCTGCGGGTGATGCAGATGTCCCAGCCCTACGCTCCTGTAACCCCATCAACTCAGCAGGCATCCCAAGCCTTTCCTGAGAGGAAGTGTTTCCTTGTTATCCTTCTCTAACTGGGCTAAACAGAAATAGACAAACTGATCCTCCGGGAACTCATGCACTGGTGTGGAGAGGGTTTCCCTTCATCCTGTGGCACCAGGTAGAATCCTGCATGAGGGTCTGGCTGTGCCGGGGGAATGGGCTCCTTGGGGACAAAACACTCCTTCAGGCATGGCCGCTCAAGTATCTCCTCCTCAGACTAGTTTCCAATCTTCAGGGCTGTGTGTGGGGACTGAGTCTACGCCCATTGGCTTGCAGGATTCAGGGCCTGGTCCTGCTGCCTGTGCTGGGACTGAAAGAAAAGTGCACAACACCAAGCAACAGGGTCTCACACAAGAGGTTTATTGGGTGGGGTGAGACACGGAGTGTCCGCTTCCGAGTGGTGGGAAGAAAGAGAGAGAGGAGGGGACAGAGGAGAGACAACAGAGGAAGAGGGGCAGAGAGAGAGAGAGAGAGGGAGAGAGGGAGAGAGGGAGAGAGGGAGAGGGAGAGGGAGAGAGAGGGAGAGAGGACCAGAGAGAAGGGTCCTAAGAGGAGAGAGAAAGGCCAAAGCACGTGAGAGAGGGAGAGAGAGAGAGAGGAGAGAGAGAGAGCTTGAAGCTCACTGGGATTATATGGGACTGATGACACAGGACAGGTATGGGTCTGGGGGCAGGCACAGGGGCGGTACCTGGCCAGAGGGCAGGGAGTGTCAGGAGTGTGGGGGATGGGCGAGCTCCAGGGAGGGAGCTCTGGCCAATTCACAACATTCTCCCTTTTTGTTATTAAAAAGCCGAGGAGACTGACTGGAAAGATAGGAATAGCAGCAAGCTGTTTGACTTGTCCAGGCTCTGTGCCTGGACTGAAAAATCAGGAGTAGGCAGTTTATTGTATCCAATTATGGCAACAGTGGTGTAGCCCTTTGCTGGCTGACATGAGACAGAACCATCTGAGCTAACGGAGCTATCTGTTGATAGATCTGGTCTACCTGGCTTTTAAGTAAGTACCCCTTTCGGTACGCCAATAGGCACCACAAGTTATGTCCCCAGTGTCAGGGAGTTCTCTTCTCACTGAAGGTTCCAGCATGAGGGAATTGGACATTGTTCTCTTAGACTGCGTCCTGCTGAAATTGGGTTGTCGTAGAGTCAGGGTCCCAGAAGGCTGGTACTTTAGTCAAAAGTTGGGGAGAGGGTCAGGCAATGGGGTATTCCTCAGAGGCATCGGCCCACTGATCCAGCTGAGTGGACAGCGGTAGGTGTGACACCTGCTGAGCTGGTCCGGTCTGTATCAGCTCTCAGCAAGTCCAGTGTTTGGAGCTGTCGGAGCGCAGAGCTGATTTTGTGCAGTGTCTGTCGGCCAAATAGAAATCTGTTGGAACATATGCTAGGAACAGAGGTTATGTTTAGGAGACTTAAAGGAAAATCTTACATTTGGAACTTTTAGGTCCACAGTCTTGGCAGTGGGGAGGGGAAGGGTTCCCAAGTCTGGGGAAGAGAGAGATAAATCATACCCTCATGAGGGAGCAGGTAGAGACGTAAGTCTGGAGTCTGACCTGTGGGAGGTGGGTCCAAGTTCCTGAAGCTCACAGGAAATTTAAATTTATAAAAAGAGAGATGTTTGAGGTCGCCATTCTCATTTGTGAAGTGTTGACACATACAAATTCACGACAGGACGCAGGGCCTGGTCCGGCCGCCTGTGCTCAAATCTTGGCACTTTCTTCAGAGCCCTCTGACATCACCTCTGAGCTAGGGAGACCTGAGGTGTTACTCGCTGTTGCCTCTACCCCTGGAGGTCTTGAGTGACCACACCTGGGAAGGCAGCCATGGTGGTTAAGGAGCAGGTCTGCACTCGCTCCCCTCGATCCCTGGGGCCTCTGGGTGACTGTGGGGAGCACAGCTCACCAGGGTGTTTGCTTGTTTTGGAGACTAAAAGGCCCCAAATAAAGCTGAACCTCAAAGAGGCCTAAACAAACAAACATCAAAACGTCACTTTAACAATCAGACTCTGATTGCTTGGACCCCAACCCAGTGACTCCTGACGCCCCATGCAAACAAAACCTGACTCCTAATGGCTCCTGGTGTCTCCCCCAAATGGCCAGTCTCACAGGGAGAAGATGTACCCTCAAGACAGTGATGCCACCTCTTATCTGTTCAAACAGGACTTCTCACAAACGGCCCAGGAGACAAAGCCAGGAAGCTTACTGTAGAAGATAAGATCCTCATCCCCACTCTGTGTGTGTGTGTCTGTGTCTGTGTGTGTCTGTGTGTGTGTCTGGGTGTGTGTATGTGTGTCTGTCTGTGTGTGTGTGTGTGTATGTGTATGTGTGTGTGTCTGTATGTGTGTGTGTGTGTATATGTGTGTGCATGTGTGTGTGTGTGTCTGTGTGTGTGTGATGTGTGTGTGTGTCTGTGTCTGTCTGTGTGTATATGTGTGTGTGTCTATCTGTGTGTGCTGTGTGTGTGTGTGTGTGTGTGTCTGTGTGTGTGTGTATGTGTGTGTGTGTGTGTGTGTCTGTGTCTGTTTATGTGTGTGTGTGCGTGTGTGTCTGTGTGTTTGTGTCTGTGTGTATGTGTGTGTGTCTATGTGTGCGTGTCTGTGTATGCATGTGTGTGTCTGTGTATGTGGTGTGTGTGTGTGATATTTCCCCAAATTCACCCATTGTGTTCCACACTGTACATGTGTACAAATGTGTATGATGTGTGTATTTATGTGTGAATACACATGAGTGCAGGCACATGCCATGCAAACTAGTGGAGGTCAGAGGACAACCTGCTGTTGGCTCTCACCTTCCACCGCGAGGGTCTCTCGTTGACTGCTGCGTACACCAATCTAGCTGACTCACAAGCTTCTAGGAATTCTGTCTCTTCCCAGCTCTCTGTGGGAGCCCTGTATTATAGCTATGTACGACCTCATCGGGCTTTGTGTGGGTCCTGGGGCGGTGGACCCGGGTCCTCATGTGTGTGGCAGGTGCCTTATCCAATGAGCCACCTCCCCAGAGAACTGCAGTTTCTCCTCTTTATTAAATGTTTGATCAATTCTGGTCTGATAAATGCTTTTAGCCCCATACCTTGAACTCAGTGTTCTAGACATGGGAATCCCTTTGGAAGACTGCACAGACCTTGGTGTGTTGTCTCACACAGGAAGAGGGAACTAGGGTTTCTCTCCACAGACGAATCACCTCGATGGCTGGTCTCAGGAGGAAGCCCCCCGGCTCCAGGTCTGTTCTCAGTGTTTGCGTGTCTCAAGGCCAAGAAGACCCCCTGACGGGGAACTGCGGGTACTTGCAGCACAAAGTTATAGGGTGTCTCAATAGGAGCGGGGGTATGGGAGATCTGGGAGGGGCAAAGCCTTGTCACTTGCCCACCCTGTGTTTCCATGCCTTTTTTGGGGGGAAGGTCTCCTAGCTCAGCTTTGAGGGCATGTCAGAGGACAGGACTTAGCACTGAACACAGGTGGCTTCCTCAAGGAAGAGAGGAAACAGGCAAACTGCTGTGAACTGAGGAGCAGAGAAGGGACCCAGTCTCTGGTGGGACTTGAGGCCACATGCAGAGCTGGGTGCCATGGGGGAGACATCAAGGATGTCCTGTGTGTGGCACGGGAGAGGGAGGAGCTGTGGCTACACAGGCCAGGAGGAGAGCAGAGGCTTACTCTTGGGCGACTGGCTGGGCCCCACTCTGCTCCACTGAGGCCTGGGGCGTCTCCTCCTGCAGAGGCCACCGGGAGAGCTGGTCCAGCCAGCGGTCTTGGCTCTGGGGTGCCTTTCTGAGATGTGCACAGCAGCCTGCTCTCCAGCAAGACGCCATTGCTCTCACTTATAAGTGGGGTAGCCGCCCCAAGCTCAGAGTCCCCATGACTTAGGACTGTAAATCATCAGATATAAAAAAACCTCATCGCACTTATCCTGAGCCTGGCTCATTCTGCTCGTCCCGGCTTCGTTTAGTTCTGCAGGAGAGTGTGGAAGCTCGGACAGGCTTGGTGGGACCCTGGGCAAGCCTGAGCCTCAGGGTTGGGAGGGTGCAGAGATCTGGTTCTCCTGGAGGCTTCTGTGTGCCAGGCAGCCAATCACAGTCACTCCCAAGTACCCTTTGAGGCTTAGAAGGAAATAATAATGTTTGAAATCACAGCCAACTGCTAAGGGACTGGCTAGGGTCTGTGACTGGGTGCTTAGTCCCCATCGCCTCCAGTGCATCCTGGAAAGAGGATCAGGCTGCCAGGCTTCAGTGCTGAAACAGAAGGGAATCACTGGCTCAACTTTAATGTAGCCCTAGCCCATGAGATGCTTATTCATGTAGGAGTGTGCACCTGCATACATGTGCATGCACGTGTGTGTGCATGTTCACATATGTGTGTGTGCATGTATGGTATGTGAGTGTGCATGTGTATACGTGGGTGTGTGCATGTATGTATGTGAGTGTGCATATGTGCCTGTGTGTGCATGTGTGTGTTTGCATGTGTGCATGTGTGTGTGTGTGTGTGTGTGTACGTTGGGGTATGCATGTGTGGGTGCATGTGTGCCTGTGTGCACGTGTGTTCATGTGTTATGTGTGCATGTGTGTGCCTGTGTGTGCATGTGTGTGTTTGCATGTGCCCATGTGTGTGCATGTATGCGTGTGTGTGTGTACGTCGGTGTATGCACGTGTGTGTTCATGTGTGCCTATGTGCACCTGTGTGCCTGTGTGCATGCGTGTGTACTCAGAGAGGCCTAAGGTTGACACCAGGTGTCTGTCACTGGGTACTTTGTTATTTGGGACAGATGTCTCCTGGACCCAGCCCTCCATGATCTAGTGAGGCCGGCTGGCCAGCAAGCCCCAGGAGCCCTCTGCTCAGCTTGCCCAGGGTCGGGGTTACAGACAGTGCTGCTGCGCCCAGCCAGGTCTTCATGCTTGCACACCGAACGCCTTACCGCCTGAGCCACCTCCTTGCCCGCCGAGCTTTCTTTTGACCAGTGTCCTCGCTCTGCTCCTTGGTCCTCGCTCTCTCCAGCCCCAAGTCTCTCTTCTGATCCCTTGCACCACATAGGTTCTCACAGCTGAGTCCCCACAGCCCAGCTGCCCGCTCTCTGCCTCACCAGAGGGAACTTTCCCACACTCATAACAGCCTTGCTGTCCCATGTCCCCGCCTTCAGGGCCCCCTGTGGACATGGCTCCCTGGCACCCTCCCTGTGTCCCCCCACTTCAGGGGTCCCTGTGGACATGGCTCCCTGGCACCCTCCCCTGTGTCCCCCCGCTTCAGGGCCCCCTGTGGACACAGCTCCCTGGCACCCTCCCCTGTGTCCCCCCCCCCGCTTCAGGGGTCCCTGTGGACTGCTGGACACAGCTCCCTGGCACCCAGCTCCACTACTCTTGGAGAATCATAACGAAGTCCCTTTAAAAGGCAGTGCAGCGTGAGAAGACTCCTGGCTCATGGACCCGCTCTTTTGCCTGTCGGCCGCCTGACTGTGTAAAGGGCCTGACTGTCTCTGCACCTAGCTTTCCTACCAGAGAACAGGGGCGTGTCTGTGTGCGGCAGCTCATATTCACGGTCTCAGCACTTGGGAATTAGACAGGAAAATCAGGAGTTCAGAGTTAGCCTAGGCTACACAGTGAGTTTTAGGCTAGCAAGCCTCTGTATCAGAGGAGGAGAAGGAAGAGGAGAGGGAGGAGGAGGAAGAGGAGGAGGAAGAGGAGGAGGCGGTGGGACAGTTCGGTAGATCTTCAAATCCTTGGGTCTGAAGATTAAATGAAGTAGGTGTGGAGAGTATGTAACCCAGTGCTTGGGTGCTTGGCATGGTGCTCCTTTCCCAGCCAGGGTTGGTCAGGAAACGCTGAGACCCTGCACCCTGCCTCTGCCTCTGCTGCCCAATGTTTTGGCACCAGACAGACGCCCTTCACTATTCCCAGTGACCCAAAGTTCCATCAAAACCTGTATTGTCTACTATTGTGTAACAAATGACCTTGAGCTGAGCAGCCTAGAGCAAGCATCTACTCTGAACCAGTTCCCGCGGCTCAGGAACCCATCGCAGTTCAAGTAGGCGTTTCTCTACTCAAGGACAGAGCCAAGGGCCCACCAGGCCCAGAGGGAAGAGCCTGCCCCAGTGTTCCACAGTTGTAGACACTTAAGTTCTGTGCAGCCAGAACACTCGGGGGCTGATAGCTGGGGGCTCCTGAGCTCCTTGCTGTGTGGGCTCCCCAACATGGCTGTGTGCTTCCTCCCTGCCAGGGAGGACAGGAGACACTGTCGGAGGGCGCCACAGTCTGCGTGACAGGCTCACGGTCATGTTTGCACAAGCTCGTTTACCTCATCACCTGTGTCCTGTTGTCAGAAGCAAGGGGCAGACACTGCCCAAGCCCGGGAGAATAACCCGCATGAGGGGGTGGCCACACCAGGTGCCAACGCCAGGAAGCGGGGTGGAGGGGTAACTGCCTCCTTCCTCACCCCAGCCTCACCCTTATGTGTTTGGAACTGTCTTATTTTGTAGCCGGGGCTAGACCAACCTGTCCACCCTCCTGGTTCCATGCCCAGCATTCCAGTTCCTTCTTGCATGCCCCACCTCCCCGCTCACCCCCTCCCCCGCTGCTCCTGGAGTCCTGCTCCATGCCTGCCCTGTGCTGGGCTCCTGGGTAACTAAAATGAATAGCACAGTCCCAGTCATCGACTCCAAGGAGCTTCTTCCTCCCCAGCACCCACGGTTCTTAGCTTGTCTGTACAACACAACACCTTGTTCAGTCATCCCCACAATAGCTGCGTTTATACAAAGGCTTCTGTCTCAATGGGATCTCAGCCGCCACAGTGCCAGGGTGAGTCTGGGTCAAGGTCAACACTTGCTTCTAGTCTAAGTGTGAGAACTCACTGACTACTCGCTGGGTCGGAAAGGACATTTTCTTTTAGGTTCATCCGTGAGAAATGATTGATTCACTTTCGGAAGCAGGAGCAGGCACAGGTCTTTCCAGAAGCCACAGTGAGTCCACAGTGACTGAGCCTGCATCTCTCTGGGATATGATGCTCGCCCTGCACACAGGGAGCAACAGCTGACGCAGGGCTTAATTTTCCCACTCAAAGCCACTCTGCTTATCTGGGATAAAGGCAGGAACTGCCATCTGCAGCTGCTCTGCCCCGCTTTCCTTTGGACCAGAGAGGGGCGTCCTTCTCTCGGGCTTCACCCGTTCAGCTGAGCCTGGACCTGGTTACCACTCACTTGCAGTGGAGCCATGGGGCAGCTGTCGGGAGGGAGGGGACAGTGATCTGCAGGCAGGGGACCTAGCCAAGTGGGTGTCGGGTCTGGACTCCGCTGGGCTCCTGCGTGTGTCAGCCGTGTTGAGGGGGGGTGGGTTGTAAGAGTCGAGGGAGCTGGGGAAGGTCACATGTTATATGGTCCTCACAGTCTGGTTGTCTCGTGAGCGGTTTTTAGCTCCATCTTGGGGCTCTGCATATATAACTTCCAGTTTTACATCGTCCTTGGGAAGTGAGATGAAGCTGAGAGATGTGGGCGGGGCCAGGGCTTGGTTCAGTAGCCTTCTGGAGTTGCTAGGGGTGTATGCTCGGGGCAGGTTGAAACTTTAGGTACCTAGTGGAGAGTGGGTTAGCCTTCCACCCCTGCTGTAGAGACAAGAGGTAGTCCATGTTCCGGTCGCGGTCAGAGCTGGGCTCTGACAGCCCCACTAGGCTAGAGTCAGTTGAGTCCTCCACAGTTGAACAAAGTAGTAGTTAAAAGCTGAGAAAGATTTATTCTGTGTGGCCACATTGGGAAGAGGAACAAATAATGGGGTCTAGTGACCCCCACAAATCCATCTTCAGGAGCTTGACATGAGGTTTGGATTTAAACAGGGCAAGAGGTATGCACAGCTAAGCAGTCCTGGTAAGAGTGTGGTCCCACGCACCATTGACCTCTTGATCTTGGCTTCAGTCTGTCCCACAAGGTGGTCTGAGAAGTTGTCAGGGATCTGAGATCTTCCAAGGGACACAAGATCCCCCTTGGCCAGTGGCCAGCGGCCAGCGGCCAGTACCACGATTCCAGCCTTCTCTTCCTCCAACATGTAACTCCTGGAGAAAGTCCAGTTCCTTGTCTCTATAGTCTGATACAAAGGCAGAGGTTCGGGTGTCTCTAGAATGTCTTCATTCCTGTCAGGATGGCCATACCCAAGCTGGCGGAAGAGTTTGTCAGCCCACCTCTGCAGACCTTCAAATCTTGAAGAGATTTCAAAGCCAGACAGTACTTAGAGCGTGTCTGGGCTAGCATGCGGGTTTCCTTCTTCAATTCCGATGGTCTCTTCAGAAGTACAGGAATCCAGGACGCACTCCAAACCCCCGTCTTCCTAAGAAGGGCGCTCCAAGCTGAAGCCAGCAGGAGCCTGACGTCTGGCTAACAGGGAACTATTGCTTAAGTCATAGCTGGACTTAAAGTCCAAAACTATCCTGTGGCACCGGAGGAGGGCCGAACTTTCTGCGAGGTCTGGGATCCCACAGTGAGGCACGACGCCCGGCTGACGTGTTGGAGAAGAGGCAGATTCTAACCTCTCAGGCTGTGGACTAAGGCCCAGGTTATCTTCCCTGGACAACGGGAGCCCACATTTGGCCTCGCAGTGTCTTGGCTCATCACCCGCATGTGAATGCAATTCTTGCGATTGCATAATGGCCTTGCCTTGGGCCCGAGGGAGCTGGCTGGAAGTGGCAGATACGATTCAGGTGTGCCATGGGATGAGGGGTGGTGCCTTGCTGCCAAAGGTCTATCTGGGAGGAGGGAGAGCAGGCCTACCCTCCAAGGAGCCTCTCCCTGAGCTCAGAATGGTCCTCATTGCCAGGGAGGAGTCAACAACCTCGGTGTATTCCATAATGGGAGAGGTGATGCAGGAGGGCTGGTTGCCTCTGGGCGGCTCGAACAGTGTCCTGGTAGAAACAGGATGGCACCAGTTTGTCCAGAAACAGAGCGGGCAGAGCTGTGTTCTGAGAGTCGGGGTGCAGGGTAGTGGACCAGATCCCAGGGTGTGATGAACTCCTGGAGCCTGAGGTAGTGTTTCGGAGTTTGTGGCACTGGTCCCGATGACCAGCCAGTTCTAGGAGCAAGTGAGAGATATTATCCCAGGAAGGGCAATGGAGAGCAGGGGCTCACACTGAGAGACGTCTTTCACACAGCGGATCTGGGCACTGGATGGTCACTGGGGCTGGATCATGAGCCACTGTGCCCTGTGTGTGTGTGTGTGTGTGTGTGTGTGTGTGTGTGTGTGCTGCTGTAGGTGAGCCACTGTGTGTGTGTGTGCTGCTGTAGGTGAGCCACTGTGTGTGTGTGTGTGTGTGTGTGTGTGTGCTGCTGTAGGTGAGCCACTGTGTGTGTGTGTGTGTGTGTGTGTGCTGCTGTAGGTGAGCCACTGTGCTCTGTGAGCTACTGTAGGCAGCTTCTGGGGGTTGCCCCTTTTCTTTCCTAATTTGGTCATAGTTGGATCTGTCAAGGTGCTGATGTTACCCCCAGATATTAGGTCAGAGCCTGGACCCCGGCAGCCCAGATAAGCCAGGGGTCATGGTGTTCCCACCCATCACCAGCTCATCGTTGTTCATGTTCTAGTCTGCAAGATGTCAGAACTGTATGAGATCTCTTCTTGGGAGACAAGTCTGTAGCAGCACGCTACAATCTTTGACCCTCAATTTAGATAAAAGAAGGATAGAAAAAAATTTTCACAGCCTCTGCAAGCAGCCTTGATAGAGAATGAGAGGAAGGTAGAACTCTTCACAGCCTCTTTCAGGCTGTCCTGAGCTTGGAGAGAACCAGCTGACAGTGAGTCAGACTAGTGTCTCAGCTCACGGTCTGTAAACTCAATCTCTCTGACCTTTGTTCTTTTAAGAATTAACACACTAGTGATGACAACCCAACCAAGGAACCACCAACCAACACCCACCCTGACGTTCAGGGCTTTAGACCTTTTATACCCTAAGCCAAAAGTTCCCATAAACCCATGGCACACCATCTCCCAAACAAGCTACAGGTGCCAGAATGACTGCACCGGACTAAATTATAGCCGCCTGCATCAAGCATTCCAAACCCAACTCAAACAGCTCATCCAACCCACCACACCTGGGGTGGGAGCACAAACCTAATCCAAACACCATTTTGCATTTTTTAAGAAACCAAGATAACAAAAGCTTCTTCCAAGTGTTCTTCTTCGCAGGTCTTTCTCTAGCTGGCACCTGGCTCCCAGGGGTTTTCTTCCCCCAGCATGAGATTATTGGGAAGATTATAACTCCTTGGGGTCCGTGGTGTTCAAAGTCTGATACCCAGAGGGAGGGGCTCGAATACATCTCCTTAGCTGTCTTTGCTTCAACCAAGACAGTTACACCATGCAAGTATGCATGTGATCAGTATTTTAAAAAAGATTATAAATATCCCAAGGCCATCACCAGTGTCAATGTGGCTTTGGAACCAGATGGAGCCAGTCTAGAGCTTCGTTTGGTGGTGACAGTGGTCTACAGCTGGGAGCCCTTGCCTTCCACCAACCAGCTTTAACTTTGCAAGCCAGAATCCCAGCAGACAAGTTCCTGGGAACCTGACATCTCTTTGACTATCACATAAAACCCTTAGAATATATTCTTAGCAGACAGCTAGCTATCTTTCACCAACCCAGAAGCTGAAAATGTCATCAGACATCTGAAACCCGGAGCAGAAGTCTCCTATGCTGTAGCTCAACTACTTTGTGCCCAAGCAATATTTTCGTTAAATGCCTTGATTTATGACTTGCTTTTGTTTTGTGACTATAAAAGGAAATGTGATCCAGTTCATACTGGACCACGTCATTTTGAGCAACCCGAGACTGTGTTTTCAGGCTGCGGTCATTCGTTTTTGGCTCAGAACAAACTGAGCTGCTGTGTGGATGCCGGGAACTGAGACCAGGTCCTCTGCAGGAGCAGCTCGGCGCTTCCAACTGGCTCTCCAGCCCCTGCTGCACGCAGGTCTTCAGGCCTGGCAGCAAGCACTTTTATCTGAGCCATCTCTCTGGTCCTGAGAGTCTGGATCCCTTCCCTCCCTTTCCCTCCTTCCCTCCCTCCCTCCAGGCAGTCCATGGATTTGGATGTAGCATAAGATCTGTGTGAGTCTGTCTATTTAGCTTCCTACTGGGTCTCAATGCACCACCTGGGCAAAAGCAGAGCGTTGACTTTTTTACAGAGATGGAATTTTAGTTGGTTTTGTTTTGCTATAACAAAATTTCCAAGACTGGGCTATTTATAAAGAAAATAAGTTGTGAGCTCATGATTTTGTTGGTTGGAGGAGCCAGCCTGGGACTGGCATCCGGTCTAACAAGGAAGGAGGGTGAGGAATCGCAGTGTCCATGCCTGTGAGTGTGTCTCTTCGTATGAACTCATTCTTGTGAGCGCTAACCTCGGTCCTTAGAGGCATGCCTCGGTGCCCGGCTACCCTCCTCTGCCCTGTCTCTTAAATCCCTCCACCTCTCAGTGTTCCTACGTGTTACAAGTCTCTAGTGCACAATCCTTGGGGGGGACACACGAAAATCATATCCACATCCTAGCCATGGATGGTGTAACCTTTGTGCTATGGTGGTCTGAATGGGTGTGGCCTCCATAGGCTCATATGTTTGCATAATTGGTCCCCAGTTAGTGGAACATTTTGGGAAGGATTAGGAGGTGTGGCCTTGTTGGAGGAGGTGAGGCCTTGTTGAGGAGGTGTGGCCTTGTGGGAGGAGGTGAGGCCTTGTGGAAGGAGGTGTGGCTTTGGAGGAGGTGTGGCCTTGTTGGAGGAGGTGTGGCCTTGGAGGAGGTGTGGCCTTGGAGGAGGTGTGGCCTTGTGGGAGGAGGTGTGCCACTAGGGTGGACTTCGAGGGTTCTAAAGGTGACAGGAGGCCCGGTGGCGCTCTCTCTGTGGATGAGGATGTAAAGCTCTCAGCTAATGCCCCTCCATCGTGCTTCCCACCATAATGATCATGGAGTAGCCCTCTGAGACTTTAAGGAAGCCTCCAGTTAAATGCTTCCTTTTGTACGAGTTGCAGTAGTGGTGGTGTCTCTTCACAGCAACAGATCAGTGTTGTTTTGGGGATGTTTAGGTGTGGCCTTGGAGGAGGTGTGGCCTTGTGGGAGGAGGTGTGTCCCTGGGGGAAGGTTTCTGAGTGAAAGATTCCTGCCGTTTTCAGTGGCTTTCCTCAGCTTTATGCTTCTGGTGAAGGATGTGAGCTCCTGGGTCCTGCTTCAGCTTCCTCCCCAGGTCCTGCCCCAGCTGCCACATCTCCCTATGGAGAATCACCCTAGAACCATAGCTGAAACAAAAGCTTTCTTTTATAAGCTGCCTTGGTCACAGCAACAGAGGGGTAGTCACTACAAGTGCTCACACTGCCTTGGTATGGGGAGTCTGAATTGGCTCCCCGCTGACATCAGAGCAGACCAGTTTTCTCTCCCTCTTCCCCTCATCATCTCTCTTCATGGCAGGACTTGAACCCAGGACCTTGCACATGTGAAATAGGCACCCTACTACTGACCTACACCCCAACCCACTGGTAATATTTTCTTGCTACAGGGTAGGGGTGAGGCTCGTTCTCCACCGGGCTCTGATGATGCTCACAGTGGCAACATACTTTGCTGCATTCCTTCTCACAGCCTCGTTCCATCTCACTGCTGCTGAGCCAAGTGGACATTCCAGCCTCAGTGGCCTGTTACTGGAGACGGAAGGGAACCTGAGTGGTGACTACTCCCACGAGCACCGCCTTGTTGGGCTGGTACTGGCTGGCGCTGGCGGCTCAGTGCCCCCTGGACCTGCTGACATCAGGAGAGGAAGGGAACTTCCTGGTGTCAAGGCTTAGGTTGCACCATCTCGTTAAGTCTTGTTGCTGCTGTGTGGCAGCCAGGCTGTCCCTGCTGGATGCTACCTTTTAGGGAAGTTGGAGTGTTGCCTGCTCTGCCAGGCAGAGGGGACTATTAGCTCCCTGTTCAGTCTTTCTAGTGTCACCTAACATGATGACCCAATTGTGCCTGACTTCTGGGAAAGGAGAGGGTGGGTAGGACACCCCTGACACCCTAAATGGTTCTGCAGTAACTGCCAGGGACAGGTTGTGTTTGGCAGGAGCAGGAGTATTGCTAAAGCTTTCTATTGTTTGGCCACTCCACCCCTGGTCCTTAGGCTACAGAGAGCAGGCTGTTCTTAGCACTGTGTGTCTGTGCCTGTTAACAGCTCTGGGGCGGAAGTTGTGTAGGACCCTGTCCAGGGGATCTGGGAGGAACCAGTGGACTTACTGTGGGGGTTCCTCGAGTCCGCTTTTCAGAATCTTTCTAGTCTTGCCTTCTGTCCAGGTTTTCTGTTGTTAAAGAGAAGACTAGAGGGTTAGAGGGTTAGGGTTAAAGACATGGTTCAGCATTGAAGAGAGAGCACTGGCTGCTTTTCCGGAAGACCCGAGTTCAATCCCAGAATCGATACGGTGGCTCACATGTGTCTATTAACTCCAGTCCCAGCGGCTCTGACACGTTCTAGCTTCCTGTGGGTACCAGGCATGCACGTGGTACACAGACACACATGGGGGAGAAACACTCGTGCACATAAGTAAAATTAACTTTTTTAAAAAGATGGGGGAGGAGAAGTCGGCTCCACCCAGGTGGCGTTAGAAAGCTGCACAGTCCGTGTTCTAAGGGAGCAGCTTCCTCCGCCTTGGTCAGAGAAGCTGCTCTCTGCAGTACTCAGCAGTCAGTGCACAGACTCAGGACTGGTCAAGGAGGAAAGCCACCCTCTCCACAGCCCAACGAACGCTGGAAGGCGGGGCGCAAGAAGTGAGAGTTGGAGGATGCGGAAGAGGGCCAAGATGCTGTGTTCTGGACCGACATGGCTACCACACATGTGAACTCCTGAGCCCAACTCCTCTTACCTGCGTGAGAGCTAGCCTACAAGGCCAGTCAGCATTCCAACAGGCAGCACTGACTGGATTCAGCGGGTTATGAAAGGGTGGGGGCAGGGGAAGGGTTGCTGGTGCTACCCTGGGTGAAGCGGGTGGAGGGAGTTGCAGGTGTATATGATCAAGCGAGATGACTTTTCCCAGGTTCAGTCGTTTGATGGAAGGATCCACGAATCCGTTATTCTAGTGACTGTGGTTTGTCACAGTGAGAAGATGCAGGTTCCAATCAGGAACGGAGAAGATGGAGAGAGCACGGTCCAGGAGAAGCCAGGTTGGTGGGAAGCAGGGGTAGTTCTCACTGATCTCTTTCAGGAGAGTTGTGTGGACAGCGCTCACTTCTGACAACTTGTAACAGTGCACAGGAAGTCCGACCACCAACCTCCCCATGGTACGGCTGCTGGCATTGGCCAACCATCAACATCCCCACATTAAGGCTGCTTGCATTGGTCACCAACTTTTATCTTCAGCTGCTCACTCAGCTGATACTGTGTGAACCAAGGCTCCTTCCTCAGTCCTTGGATCACCTAAAGATTCCAGGGTGAGCAAAGACACTCTGGCGGAAACTTTCAGCATCTCAGAATGGAACCTTCCAGAAGCCAGAGGCAAAGGGCCAACTCCTTCTTTGGGCAAGGTTGACCCTTATTTTTTGTGCTGGCTAGTTGTGTCCACTTGACATAACCGGAGCCATTTTGAAACAGGGAACTTCAATTGAGAAAATGCTCCCAGTAGATTGGCTTGTGGGAAAGCCTGTGGTAGACTGTCTTGATTGATGATTGATGTGGGAGCATCCAGCTAAAGAAAGCAGATGGAGCAAGCCATGAGGACAAGCCAGTGAGCAATCTCTCCTGCCTCCAGCTTCCTGTCCTGCTCGATTTCCTCTTTTGGCTTCTCTGGGCCATGGACCGCAGGACGGCGGACCGCACGCTATATGGTGGAATGAATCCTTTCCTCCCAGTTGCTTATGGTCGCAGCGTTTAACTGTAATAGAAACGCGAAGACATTTCCCAGGTGTGTATGGCATCCTCTCCTGTGTATAGCTCCGCTGTCTGTGCAGCAGGACAAGCTCAGATTACACCTAAGACAGTCTGTGCCCGCTCACCACCGAGCACAATGAAATGAAAACATCCCTGGATGAAGGAACAGCACGGCAAATGGACCCAACAAGGAAGTGGGTGTTATTCTTCCTCATGCCTTTGCCAAGTGTCCTCCGTCTTGCCTGGCTGTGCTGTCTGAGCTGGTGCTGACATGCGTCTGTGTCGCTGTCACCCCGAGGAGCTGGGACCCTGGACCTGGCTGATGTGTGTAGTGCACATGTGTGTCATTGCACACATGTGTGTATTAGGGTCTCTCTTGCTGTGATAACACTCCATGACCAAAGGCAACTTGGGGAGGAAGGGGTTGGTTTGGTTTCCCTGGTTTCGGGGAATGTTTATCATCCAGAGGAGTCAGGGCAGGAACCTGGAAGCAGGGACTGGAGCAAAAGTTTCTGGCTTGCTACCCATGGCTTGCTCAGCTTGCTTTCGTATATATCCCCAAGACCACCTCGGCAGAGGTGAGGCTACCCAAAGTGGGCGGGCCCTCCCATGTCGATCGTTAATCAAGAGAATGCCCCGCAGATTTGTCTAGTCTGATGGAGGTGTTTTCTCAACTGAGGTTCTTCTTCCCAAATATCTCTAGCTTGTGTCAGAGTTGAGTCACATCATTCCCACCTGTATCTATCATGAGCATTGATTGCACCGGTGATCCTGGCAGCTCTCCTGGCTCCACGGACCACGGCCACAGGGAGACTGGGAAGGAGATGGCCTGGCTTAGCCAGGGTGAGGACGTAGAGGACACACATTGCCATCGTAGGTGTGGTACCATGGCGTGGCAGCGGAGGCCTAAGTCTCTGGACACCTCACAAAGACTCTGCTGGTTTCTCCATGACCCTGCGTCCTTGAACGTTTTTAGCCAACCATCCAACCAAGATGGAAGTCAACACTCGGCTCCACACTCTCCAGGTGAGCTCCGCTTTACAAATTTTCCCTTTGTCCTGTTGAGAGTGACAACTTATACGTTTGTTGTGTGACTTTTCCTGGGGAAACACAGCAAGCCGGACCTTCTCACATCAATTGGCAATTAAGAAAATGCCACGGCCACACCCACAGGCCAATCCCATGGATCAGTCTCACAACTGACACTCCTCCTTTTCTGTGTCTAGATTTGTGTAAAGCGATAACAGCTAATCATGACACCGTTCGAGGGGAAAAAGACCACTGTGGGGCAGAAGGCATGTGGCAGGACCGTGCGGCAGCTGGCCACACTGCGCGCACACTCAGTGAGAACGATGTACATGTGGGAGGACCGTGCAGCAGCTGGCCACACTGCGCGCACGCTCAGTGAGCACATTGCTGCTCAGCTAGCACCCTCCTTCCAGCAGCCCAGGTCCAGCCCAGGGAATGGTGCCACCTACTTTTAGTGTGAATCTGCTCACCTCAGGTGACCTCATCAAGGTAACCCCTCAAAGGCATGCGCTTCCGTCTAGATAGTCCAACATGGTCACGCCCAGAACCTGTCTCTAGGTGATTCCAGACCCTGTCCAGCTGCTAGCCACTCTCATCAGCCCTTCCTAGGGTTGAGGGAGGGGCCGTGGAGTGTAAATCACTGCTGGGTTGTCTTGAGGATGGGTTTTGGTCCCTCAGTGGCTGTTGGCAGGATTTGTGGGAGCTGGGGTGACTGGGAAGAACTCTTTGCTGTGGATTTCCTAGGGAAGGGGCAGCCTGGGCCTAGCAGCACAGGCCCGGGGAGAGGTGAAGCCTTCTGCTCTGCAAGAAGATCAGGCCAGGGCACCCACAGATGCGACCCTGCCCCTGCACCTGAAGCATCTTCCGCCTTCACGTCCAGTTTGAACTGCTTGGTTCAGTTCATCTCCTGAAGGTGGAAACTAGCTGTGTGTAATTTTAAACCTACTCTTGTCCACTGTGGCCTGCAGGCCAGGTCCACCCCCCATCTGTGTGGGTGATAGATGAAGCCTTGGTGCTTTGCCAAGTTGCAGAACCCCCTCTCTCCCCTAGGCACGATCCAAGTGGCAATCTGCACCAGGGATGCCTTTTGTACTGGAGATGAAAGCCGAGGGCCGACTGAGCGCGCCCGGCGTGGCACTGTCATAAGTGTGCGGTGGGCAGGGGAGATTCGAGTCTCAGCATATGGGGAGGATCTGGAAGGCCATGGTACCCCTCAGAGGCTCTCTCACACAGTATCCCAAGTTGGGGAGTTGGCATAGAAGAGTCAACGGAGACAACCTTACAAAGCGGCTGTCACTTCAGTGTCCCGAGCTGGTTCCTCTTCATGTCAACTAGACTGGCCTGGGAATCACCTAGAGACATGTTCTAGGAAGGTGTTTGGCTGAGGAAGGAAGACCCAACCTCTGTGTGGGTGGCGCCATTCCACAGGCTAGGGCCTGGATAAAAAAAACCCAGTGAGATACCAGCACCCCTCGCCTGCCGCTCAGACTGTGGGAACACTGTGACCAGCACCCATGGCCTGCTCCGACTGTGGGAACAGTGTGACCAGCACCCACAGCCTGCTCCGACTGTGGGAACAGTGTGACCAGCACCCATGGCCTGCTCCGACTGTGAGAAAGGTGTGATCGGCTGCCTCCCAGCCCACTTCCATACCTTCTCCACCAGGACAGACTTCCCGCTCAGTCCATGAGCCAGAACAAACCTTCTTTCCTTAAGCTTCTGCAGAGCATTTTGTCACAGCAATGAGAAAAGTAATTTGCACGTGCTCTGGATCTCAGGTCCTCCTGTTCCATCCTCCTCAACATGCTCCCATCATGCATCTCACCCCCTTGTCCTACACAGAGTGGTGGTGTGGTGAACAGCCACAGGCTGGTGTACCAGTGACATGCACAACCCGTTGCAAGCATTGATCTCAAGTGTCCTCTCTTCGAAGGGGACTTCCTCTCCGTAGAATCCTGAGCTCTCTGGGGACAAGGTTTCCAGAGAGGGTTGGGGAAGCTGAGGTGTTCTTTCAGTTTGTCTGTCCTGTGGTGGTTCTGGGTTCCGAGGACATCTCTGTGTGGTTGTGCCCAGTGGAAGGCCTGCGCTGTGTGGCAGAGTCCCCACCAGGTGGCAGTGGCATCTTGCTCATAAGTCCCCAGGAAGCCACTCAGCTGGTTCATCTGAACATGGAAAAGCCAGGCTCTGCAGCCCTGGGAAGTGTCAATCACTGCTTTGCCGCTCAGTGGCTCTGGGCCTGGCACAAGACACTGGATTTGTGGATTTCCTCGCATACAGTAGTGCTGTCTCTGGTGGGAACAAATGCAAGCTAACCGAGTTACCACTCAGCAGCCGAGCTGTCTGGCACCCCTAGGGTCATACTGTTGTTCCTTTGTATTTCTTTAAAACCAAGACTTTGTTAAAAACGTACAAATAAAAAATGTCACACAGCAGGCTTAGCCAGATCCACAGACACATCTCAGCGACTTTCTGCCAGAGGTGTGGCCCTTCTGAGTCCCTGTCAAACCTGTTACTAGGTACTCATTCACCACCGGAAAATGAAAACTCCGTTCCGGAGTTACAACTAGAGTAGCACTGCCTCCGTGTCCTGTCTCCTGACGCAAGTGTCCATTCAGCCGGTCCTCTGCTCTAACCTTCGCCCTTTCTTTCCTCCTTTCTACACGTCATGCTGGACCCACATGGACACACATTACTGTTCATACACTTACGTGTATACATTACTGTATTTATAGACACACGTGTCTATGATGGTTGTGTGCATACGTGTATAAGTTTCGTGCCCAGGTTCATGCTTTCTTGACGTTTGTTATGGTTTAGATTTATTCTAAAGATTTTAAACGTTACACGTCTATGTATGCGGGCTTGCGCATGTGGCGCAGTACCTGTAGAGTCCAGAAGAGGGTGTCGGACAGCTCAGGACTGGAGTTACACGTGGTTGTGTGCAACTGAACTTGGGTCTTCTGCAAGGGCAGTGTGCATTCGTCCCTGAGCCAGCTCTGAGGTCTATGTAAGGGGGCGTCTCAAACGCAGTCGTCCCGGCGGGAAGCTGCACTTGCTAGTTTTTGGTCAATTGTTAATGAACATTTGCATTTGGGCCGGAGGAGGCTTTACCACGTCCTGAGTCTCGCTCCGAGCAGGCTTTGCCGCGTCCTGAGTCTCGCTCCGAGCAGGCTTTGCCGCGTCCTGAGTCTCGCTCCGAGCAGGCTTTGCCGCGTCCTGAGTCTCGCTCCGAGCAGGCTTTGCCGTCTCCAGTATCTGAGCATTGGTGTCCTTGTCATGGCTGTCTTCATCCACTTCCTACAAACTCAGAGATTCCTCTGCTTCCCACACCTGAGCATGACCTCTGGGGCCTCCACATGGGTGTGCAAACACATACGAGAGCATCTGTACATACATGTGCATCCATGTACACACATAGCACAAAGATAAAATTATTCGCTTTAAAATCTTTACATATGTTGAATCTATTCACATTGAGAGAGCCCTGTTAAGGCATCTTGCTATATTATAACCCGAGGTATTCGATGGGAAACCCAGGCACAGAGAATCTCAGAACCACGCTCAGCATCACACAGCTGAGCAGAGCTGGGATTTGAACTGGGTGGGCTGGGTTCAGAGCCCCTCTCACCTAACTGTCTGTGACATCACTGGGTATTGCGTTATGTTACCAGCCTGCCTCTGTCATGAGCAACAGCCCCTGGCAGAGACCGTTTCCTGAGGACAAGAAGCTTCTTCCTCAGGACACCCTTAAACAGCCTGTCACCTTTTCAGAGGTTTTGCCCTGGGTTTAGGCATCTAGGGATGGCTTCTGTGAGACTTTATGCCTTGCTCATAAATGGCTCCATTTATGTGGTTGGAGAAATGGCTCCAATCCACCCCTGCAGGGTGCACCTGGGAGAACTGGCTCCCCCACCCCTGCAGGGTGCACCTGGGAGAACTGGCTCTCCCACCCCTGCAGGGTGCACCTGGGAGAACTGGCTCTCCCCACCCCTGCAGGGTGCACCTGGAGAAATGGCTCCCCCACCCCTTGCAGGGTGCACCTGGAGAAATGGCTCCCCCACCCCTGCAGGGTGCTTCTACTCCAGACACAAGGGCTTCCTGCCGCCTGGCTCCCTTACTATGAGAGGCCTTGTGGCCAGCATGGCTGGCTCTCAGAGGAGAGCCCCAGAGGGGCTGCTGTTCCTCTGTGGGACTCATCCTGAGTGTCTACAATGCAACTCCTTCCCTCTTCACAGAGCCTGGTGTGCCCCCTCCTGGGTAAGCTGGTGCTATGTGAAGGGTGACAAGACAGTTCAGGGAGCCTTCAGTGCTGGGCTCGCCTTTCCCACAGGCGAGTGTCTTCCCATCACAGGGCCTACTAAGCCCTGCTCTGCTGCCCTATGAGTTCTGAGACTCTACTTGCTGATCTTGCCAAGGCCTGGGCTCTGGAGGTCCACAGTCCATCACTGAGGAAAGCTAGACAGGAGGAGCTTTAAGCAGAAACCACAGAGGGATGCTTACTTGATCCCCCACTCCCAGGGTCCTGCTCAGATAGCTTTCTTATACATCCCAGGCTACATGCCTGGGGATGGCACCGCCCACAGTGGTCAAAGCCCTCCCACACCAGTCATCAGTCTAGAAAACACTCCACAGACAATCCAATGGAAGCCATTTCTATAACTGAGGCTCCCTTCCCAGGTGACTCTGGTTTGCATCAAGTTGACTCAGCAGTGTAGGAGGTATCGTGCCACCCTTGGGCTCCCACTCAGAACTCGAGTGGTACCCTACAGGCTCCCCTAACCCCCAGAGCTTTTCACATATGGGCTGTAGTTACACTTACTCATCTTACCAGGTCTGGGCCCTCCAGGGCTAGAGAGGACAGTGGGCTATTCTCAGACTTCTCCGGAGCTCCCCGTGTGAGCAGCTGGACACCTGTGTATCGCCTCTGGCAGTGAGAAATGCAAAGCCACTTTAGAAAACCATTTTGTAGTTACGTAGGAAGTTGAATGTCTCTGTGCCCAGTGATTCCCGTCTACCTGTCCTGCAGCTCTGTTTGTAATTTAACCAAGAGCAGCGGAAAGCAATGAACACAATGGAAGAACAGCCTGAAGCTGGAGATGGCGCAGAGCCTCTTGGTAGATGAACAGGCGGCAAGCTGTGGTTCAGCAGCCACAGGCGAGAGGCTGCGATTTCAGGGACTGATGCTGAGGGAGAGGACTCTGTGTTTCTATTTCTTTGAGGTCAAACCCAACCTACGATGACAGAAGGGGTACCATGGGCCAGGCAAGGCCGCGGCCTCGGAGCCTGACAGTACAAGCTCAGTCCTGGTGCTCATGGAAGGAGAGAACCCACTCTTGTAAGTTGTCCCCGGTCTCCGTGTGTGGGCCGTGGCTCCCTTGTGTCCCCACCCACAATAAGAAAATGTAACAAAACATTAAGAAGAAAAAAGGAAGCCACATCGCGGTAGCTTCGGGGTGGGAGGACACCTTGCAGCTTTTTGTTTGTTTGATTTGGAGACAGCCTGGCCTCAGACTCCTCCCTGCGGGATTACAGGCCCGCACCACTGCATGTCTCCTGGCAGCTCCGCTACTCCTCAGCCTTCAGCTTTACCTCCTGCCCTCCTCTCCCCCACTCCTTTCCTTTCTTTTCTCCCTTCCTCCCCCCTCCCTATTTCTTTTGGGCATGGTCTATGTAGCCCAGGATGGCCTCAAACTTTCTACATGCCTGAGGATGACCTTGAACCCCTCACCTTCACGTGACTCTTGAATGCCCGGACAGCGAACTTAAGCGGAGACAGCTGATTTTACTCCATCAAGCCCAGGTGCTTGGTGCATGCTGGCAAGGCAAGCGTTCTCCCAACAGAGCCACGGCGTTTTGAGGGATCCTTGAGGAGTCGTGGTTACTCCTCCGCTGGCTCTACCCATGACAAGCCCAGTGGAAGGAACTGGGCTGCTGCGAACCTGCTAGGCTCACCTTGTGATGAGGAGGCATCTGGAAGGGACTGGGGAGCTGGCACATCAGTCCTGGTCCGCTTGCCTTCAAATTAAAGGAATCTGTTTGCCTCAGTGGGACTTTCTATTACCTACAGGCATACCCTGCAAGCACAGCCTGGGGATTCCCAGTATAGATTCCGCGCCCGCCTGGCACACAGAGCGCCTGCGTTTGGTCCCTAGCACCAAGTAAAACCAGGAATGTGGACAGACCTATAATCCCAGTGCTTGGGAGGTAGGTTCAGGAGGATCCGAAATTTAAGGTCAGCCTTGGCTACATAGCAAGTTTGAGGCCAGCCTAGACTTCATGAGACAGCAGCAGAAGACAACACAACACAATATTCAAAAGCCAAGCCAAGCTTTGGCTCCGGGTCCCATCTGGGGTCCCTGCAGGGGTGCTCAGCTGCTGGGGACAAGGAAGAGCTCCGATGAAGGAGGGTATGTTCCAAGCGTGTCTCAGCGAGTTCCCCAGCTGCCCACAGCGGGGCTCCGTTATTGGCAGCGTTTGTCCTCCCTCCCTCCCAGCTATGTTTCCATGGCCACTGGGGCATTGCTTGTCACAGCTGTCAGACTGCAAAGGACAGGGAAACCTGGGCAATTTGCAACTTCCTCCCCCATCATCTGCCAGAAAACTGGCTTCCCAGAAGGGGGCTGTCATGTGTCAGCTCCACCTGCCAATCCGAGTGTGGGTGTCGGAGAATCCCAGTCTGCCATCCAAATGCTGGTGAGCAGAAGGAGAAGTGGCAGAGACTCGAGCGGAGACACTTGCTTTGATCAGCCACCTTAACTCTGGTGGAGTTTGCTGCACTGTTTCTGGTCTCCCTCAGGGAGCAGCGACGAGTTAACTTGGTCTGTGCAGACACGGTCAGGGGGCTGAAGAGACTCCTGCATGCCATCATCTCCAAGGTGCCCTGAGGGTGTAAGGCAAGGGTACAATTCCTGCAAGTGTTTCTCCTCAGCCATCAGGCTAAAAATGTACCCATTTGTGTAAAACACAGGTCTTAGTCACGACAGAAAGTGAAGGAGTGTTGAAGAGACGTGTCCCACACTTAGCAAACTTGCGATGAATTTGCACTTCCTGATTCAAAGTCACTGACATTTTTGGAAAATCCAAATTTAATCAAGGCATTTTAAAAGATCCAAACTGAATCAGAGACACTGGAGGCCCATTAGCATAAATCTCAACTAGATGGAAGGCATTTTTCTGGGAGACGGCTTTCACTGGAGGCAAAGCAAGCTTCACTTTCCCAGGGCTGGGGAAGGGGCTAGTTTAGAGTCATACCTTTAAGACTGTGCTCGGAAGGACAGTGAGGCTCTGCTCCACATTCACCCCAGCATGGAGCTCTCGGTCTTGGGAACAGAGTGGGTTTTGAGGCTTGGTGTGCAAGCCTTGGGGACTGTGAGCTCAGAGTAAATCTTATTTAAAAGCCAAGTGAGCAGTG
>JAMJFZ010000596.1:2105000-2185000 GCA_026225945.1 Cricetomys ansorgei | reverse complement strand
TATGTGTGTGTGTCTGTGTGTCTGTGTGTGTGTGCTATGTGTGTGTGTGTGTGTGTCTGTGTGTGTGTGTGTCTGTGTGTGTGCTGTGTGTGCTATGTGTGTGTGTCTGTGTGTCTGTGTGTGTGTGTGTGTGCATGTGTGTGTGTCTGTGTGTGTGTGTGTGTATGTGCTATGTGTGTGTGTCTGTGTATGTGTGCTGTGTGTGCTATGTGTGTGTGTCTGTGTGTGTGTCTGTGTGTGTGTGTCTGTTTGTGTGTGTGTGTGTGTGTGCTATGTATGTGTCTGTGTGTGTGTGCTATGTGTGTGTCTGTGTGTGGTGCTGTGTATGTGTGTGTGTGTCTGTGTGTGTGTGTGCTATGTGTGTGTGTGTGTGTGTGTGTGTGTGTGCTATTTGTGTGTGTGTCTGTGTGTGTGTGTGTGTGTCTGTGTGTGTGCTATGTATGTGTGTCTGTGTGTGTGTCTGTGTGTGTGTGTGCTGTGTGTGTGTCTGTGTGTGTCTGTGTGCACGCACACGTGCACATGAGCGTGCTGTGCGTGCACGTGGGGTCAGAGCACAGCCTCAGATTTTGCTCCTTCCCTTCCATCTTGTTATGGCCTCTTGTTGGTGCGACTGTGTAGGCCAGCTAGCCTGGTGGTCTCTGCCAGCCGGATAACAGTACTGGGATTGCAGGTCTGTGTTGCCACATCCGGCTTCTAGGAGTCTGAACTAGGTCCTCTGCTTTTGGAGCAGGCCTGTTATCCACTGATCATCTCTCCAGCCCTCTGGGTATCTACTCTTAAAGATCACCAAGGGAGGTGGGTGTCCTGCACCTGAAAGAAGCAGGCTTGGTTAACACAGGACCGTAGTCAGGCTGCCTCCAGTCCCTGGGTGGCAGGGGTGGTGAGTGGGAGAGGTTGCGGGAGCTGGGCGTGCCTGTCAGCTCTCCACAGCCATGTCCAAGAGTCTGTTCTAACAGGTCAGAGCTTCCACTTCCTGTCTTGGGCTCACACACATAACCTGCACAGCAGGGTCCAGGCTGTTAGACCCGACTGCCCTCCTTCCCAGTCCCTCAGCTTGTTACCACAGACACTCTGTATCTGAGGAGAGTCCCCAGAGAGCTGGAGGCTGGCAGAGAAGAGCGACTGAGGCATCCCGAGGATCAGGGTTCTTGGCTGGAACTGAGATTTCTTCCCTGGCTTCTCTGTCACCCACACCTGGTAGGTAGGCTGGAAGCTCTCCTTCTCTCTCTCCCCTCACCTAGCTACTCTGTGTACATGCACGAGTGTGTTTACAGTCCTGGGGACGCAGCCTGGGACCTTGTGTGTGCAGGCTTGTGATTTCTCACTGAGCTACGGCCCCAGCTATCTTCGGATTTTTTAAATTCCGAGATAGAGTCACACTGAATCGCTCGGGCTGGCCTTGGCCTCTCTGTCTCTTGTGCCCAGGAATCTGGGATCACAGGTCTGCACCTGGATCTAAACCACAAGGATGGCTCTTGCTGGGCTTGTCTAACATGCCCAAGGCCTGCGGGGAGGACAGTAAGCGCGATTTAAAGGGAGGTTCCATTAACTCGCAATCCCTAGTAAGACCCATTCCAAAGAGATCTCCACTTCATAAAGAGCTTATGACTTTCTATACTTGTGTGTGCACATGCACACACATGCACACACACCCACACACACACCCACACCACACACACACATGCACACACATGCACACACATGCACACACACCCACACACACACATACACACATACATGCACACACATGCACACACATGCACACACATGCACACACATGCACACACACATGCACACACACATGCACACACATACACACATGCACACACACACCACACACATATGCACACATACATGCACACACACATGCACACATATGCACACACATGCACACACACATACACACATACACGCACACACATGCACACACATGAACATATACATACACATATGAACAATGACATACGTACATACATACATGCACACACATACATACATTTACAAACACAATACACATACACACACGCATAATGACATACTGTAGTAGCTAGGCTGCTGTGCGTCTCACCAAGGAAGACACTGAGGCATTTTCATATGTGGAAACCCTGCCAGACCTCAGCAGAGGGAACCACCATGGCAAGCGCCAACCTGCACAGTGGAACCCTGAGCTCTCAGCTCAGGAGTTTTTATTCTTCCAGAACTCCTCAGGTGTTCTTCTGATAGCACATGCAGATCAATAGCAATCAAACATCCAACACCTGCAAACAATACAGAGCACCTAGAGCCTAGGATAGCCCCTCACCCAACCATGCATAAAAACATTTTAAACATAACTGAAAATAAACTTCCCCAACAACATACACACATACACACATGCACACACACATGTACACACACATACACATATGCTCTCTCTCATGCACATACACACAAACTCTGAGGTGGTTGATGCTCCTAACCCCTTCCTTCAGCATATCTTCAGTGCTCACAGCTTCACTGAGCTCCCGCTAAAGCTGGGCTTCTGGAGGGCACTTCATGATCAATTTATCAAAGCCACAGGAGCCACACCTTCACAAATAACCCCAGCACCTGGCAATCACACAGTGTTTCCCACCACCTCTGGGGGCAGTTAGCTTCCACAGCCAGGAGGGGACTCCCAGCCAGCTCTTTGGTTGTTGGCTCCTACAGAGACTCACCCCCCTCAGACTCCTGAGTGATTTCGAAGTGCCGGGGGTTTTGTACTTATGACGACCTCACAGCTGGGTTGAGTGGCACAGCTAAACAAAGCAGCAGAGAGGTACGCCAGAACTCAGTTCAATTTCTTCCTGTCTCCCTTTTACTTCAAAGGGCCCCCAGCCGTGGGACACCCCCCACTTCAGTCAGTCCTCTCTGGACACCTAAAGGTGTTCATCACTAAAGTCATAGAGGCTTCTTAGTCTGTTCACACGACAGTGGAGCCTGACTATGGCATCAGATAAAGCGGTATTCTTGTGATGGCTAATGTCCACCTGACAGGCTCTCGAGCAGTGGTTCTCAACCTCCCTAATGCTGAGACCTTTTAATACAGTTCCTCATATTGTGATGACCCCCCCACCATAAAATTATTTTCATTGCTGCTTCATAACTGTAGTCTTGCTACTGTTGTGAACCATAAATGTCCGATATGAAGATGGTCTGCGGCGACCCCTATTCCTTCAATGCTGGAAACTGCTGCTCTAGAGTCACCTAAGCTTGCCTGCAGGGATTATCTTGGTTAGGTTAGTTGCGGTGGGAATGCCCACCCTAGAAGTACTATCTCTGAGCCGGGGTCCTGGATTGCTTAAAGAGGAGAGACAGCTGAGTATCAGCAGTCTCGGGTTTCTGCCTTCTGAGTGCGGGTACCTCGAACCTTCCTTCCTCCCTTGTGTTGCCTTTGTCGGGGAATTCTATCACAGCAACAGAAAAGGCACCGAATACTGAATCCCCAAAGCCCAACATGGTGGTTCGAACCTTCCTTCCTCCCTTGTGTTGCCTTTGTCGGGGAATTCTATCACAGCAACAGAAAAGGCACCGAATACTGAATCCCCAAAGCCCAACATGGTGGGCCGAAGGGTTAACGGGGTACATCAAGGACATGTGGAAGGCACGCTTAGAGAGCTGCAGTCAGGAATCCTCAAAGCCGCAGCTAGGCTGCCCACAAATATCAGACACCAGGCACCAGGGCATTCCTACCCAGGCCCTAGTGGAGGGGCTGCACCCTCAAAAGACCTGGCTCCTCTCGTTTCTGCTTATTATGCGTTAAACACACTCTCACAGACTCCTCCCAAGATGGCAATGTTTGATTCCTAATCCCACGGCTACAGCATGGCGGGCGGGCAGGAGCAGGAAGATTGCAGAGTTTCATAGATCCCAGATGGGTCATGCGTCCGTCCCTGAACCAATCCCCACAGGTGCATTCCGCCGATTGGCTCAGCTTGAGATCACACGTTCTAACCTTGAGCACAGAAGCTAAAAGAGGACAGATTGTGGAACTGTCCAGTGTGACCTCAGGGAGGAGTGAGGGACCATGGGAAGCCAGGCCAACAGAATTCCACTTTAGGCTTACTGAAGAAGGGATTAGAGATAAGGCTGAGGACAGACGTGTTCCGGAGCCTATGTCTACGTTCCTGGGAAAGCATCCATGTCTTCCAACAGTTGTCACCAGATCTATCACCCAAGGACTTGGTTGTTCTGAGATAATGGCAGAGAATGGACCAGATTGAATTCTCTTTGTGTGTGTTATCATTTTTAGTGTTTTCCATATAAAATGTAGAATTTTCTGTTTAACTGCTCCCCTTTCTTTGAAGGAGTCAAAGTACAAGTAAGGGTCTCTAGCTCTATGTGGCTGAGGGTGGCTTTGAACCCCTGATCTCCATGCCTCTACCTGCTCAGTGCTGAGCTTAAAGACATGTTCAGTCATACTTGGGTTGTGTTTGTGCGTATCCTCATGGGTCTCCAGAATTCCACCGAGTGTGGAATACACATCTCCCGTGTTCCATGGCATCTCCTGGCCCTCACCTGTCTCAGCAGTTCCAGTTTGTCCATGCTGGCAAGCTGCTTGTCTTAGGGAAGGAAAGAGAGTCCTCTGGGAGCTGTTTCCTCACAGGGACTCTGAGGCCCCACACGGCTGATACTGCTGATCCCAGCTGGGGCTCAGTGTGGGCACCATTGACAGCAGATGATGTCATCAAGCTGGTAGACAGCAGATGATGTCAATCTTGCTGGTAGTGGCGGGTAAGCAAACAGGCTGACGCCAGATCCCCGGCTTCCTGCACGTCCACATTAGAGGCGCGTTGAAGTCGAAACACGTGGAGACCCACGCCCTTGCCCTTTGCATGTGCTGGGAGGTGAGGTCATCCCCGAGAGACTGTGATAAACATCTGCCCCTCAGCCTGCACTGTGGATTTTAACTAGGTCTAACCTTGCCTGACATTTTGCTCATTTTCCTCATCTATGGGACTTAAAGGCCGGTCCAGAGTGGCTTAGACTTTCGTGTGCACACAAACCACTCTGATCACTCCTTTGCGAGAGCGCGTGCGCGTGCGCGCGTTTGTGTGTGTGTGTGTGTGTGTGTGTATGTGTTTGCATACACACGAGGGGGGGGAGGGGGAGGGGGAGAGGGAGAGAGGTTGGTTGACTTCTCGTCTTCCTTGATCAATATCCAGTTTATTTTTGAGATAAGGTCTCTGACTAATCTGGAGCTCATCAGTTTGGCCAGAGCTCTAGGGATGCACCTGGCCCCATCCACAGGGCTGGGTTTCAGATAGGTGGTGCCACGCCCAGCTCTTGCGCGGTGCCGGGGCTCCCAAATCAGGGCCTCATGTTTGCGAGGCAAGCATTTTACTGAAGAAGCACAAACACAGCGGTAGATATGGATGTAAAGGAACCCCCAGGGCTCAGACAGAGGAAGACCTGGGTGACTGACTAGGTCCTGCGAGCATTAGGTCCCCCATAGAACAGGATAGTGGGAGTCACCACTCAGGACCCTCTGGGAAGGATGCCACTGCCCAGTGCATGCTGGGTGACCCTGACGGCCTCTGGGCTCACACCAACTGTTCAGATGGAAAGATGCCAACAGGAAATTCTTTCTCTCTCTCTCTCTCTGTCTCTCTCTTTCTCTCTCTCTCTCTCTGTGGGTTTTGGGTCCTTCCTTGTAAGGAACAAGTATGGAGGTCAGAGCACTATCTCTAGGTGCTGGTCCTCAGAATCCCTCCACCTCTCGGAGACAAGGCCTCTCGTCGGCCTAGGACGCCGCCGGATAAGCCAGTCTAGCTGGCCCACAAGCCTCCTGAGAGCTGGCCGCCCTCACCTGCACAGCAGGGGCTGCAAGTGCGTCTGGGCTTTCTTTTTACTCAACTCCAGTCCTCGTGTGTGTGAGGCGAGTACTTTACTGACTGAGCCAGCTCCCCAGCCCTAAATGCAGTATTTCTTGACTCCCGTGGTTTCTATCCTGTTGTGGGGTTCCAGGGGGAGGTATCCAATCCGTGCGCTTGCCAACTAACTGAATTTACGTTTTAGTCCTTGGATGATGATCGTGTTGGAATGGCACCGTGGGTAAAGGCGCGGTGTAGCTCAGAGTCAGTTCATTCGTTCTTCAGGGCCTCCACCTCCCTGCCCACTGCTCGTCATTTCCACGGTAGGGTGCAAAGTTTGAGAGTTGGGGCTCCGCCTCAAGTGCGTCCCGTATGGACACGTGACTCCCTGTTAGAAGCACCGCACCAAGGCACGCCCCAACCTGGTACCTCAGTGCTTTCTTACCTTCCAGGGCTCGCCGCTGAGGCGGCCTTGCGGTTTCCTTTCTCATCCCTTTTGTGCTGTGGGCTCGTAAGTCTTCAGGGACCAGAATGGCATCCCACCTCCCGCCACGCCGAGTCGTGACGGGTCCTCTGCCTGTTCCCTGTGCAGTATTTCTCTTGGCACAGCCTGAGGTCTTTCTCCATTTTTGTACTGCATTGTGGGTAGCTGAGGGAGGCTTTGTCCCTGCACGGTTTGCAAGAAGAACGTTCATAAAAGATAACCTCGCCGCCTTCCTCCACCTTTAGAGGCCTTTCCTCGGGCTGTGAACACACTTCCCTCCAGACAAACCCTTCATGACCTCTCAGAGTGCTCAGAGTCTTCCTGATGCCAGCTGAAGATTTTAAGCCTGGCGAGCAACACCACAGCTAAGGACATTTTGATTCGAAAAGGAATGTGTGGCAGACACACAAATTCCTTGGCACGGTTAGTGGTGCTTTCAGCACCCAGAAACAGTATGTGCCTAAAGGGGGTTCCGTGCAGTCTGGGGTGGTGGCTGTTGACATGGACCAGTGATGTCGGTCTCTGGTGGTGCAGCTGTTGACCTTTGGCCTTCGTCAGCAATGCACACAAGGGACCCCTCCTTGGCCTCCCTCTTGTAAGGATGTCCTTGTCAGGCTCTTCTCTGCCACCCATCCCCAGAGCTGGTCTGGGCACCACCTAAGGGCGAGTCCCACCTTCTTTGAAATGAGATATCTGTCCTACATTTAAACAACACTGGGCTCTTTTAAGGTGGTTTTAGGTGGACACCGAACCTTCTTTATTTAGGAACCTCTGAATTCTGGTTTTGGCGCTGTCACGGTCTTGCACGTGTGTGAATGTGTTGAACTGAGTGCTGTCCATCATCCTTCAGCTCCAACAGGCCCAAGGGCCACTGGGAAAAGCAGTTGAGTGTCCATCTTACTGAAGGCCTCACAGAAGGAAGTGACTTTGGAAACAGATAAATCAGAGTGTTTTCAGCGTGACCTTCTTTCTTAGACTGGGGTTGGCTGACCGGCACGTTTTCTAGGCATGTGTCCATACTGTACAGATATCGGCTAAGACAAAAGTGTTACAGACTGGAATCTGAGGATGTCAGTTCAGCAGATACAGGCTGTTGGTTGGGGAAGGTTCTGGAGATGTCTGCTGAGTGCCCAATGCTGGGGCCTCCACTCTGTGAGAGCAGCTGCCACTCCGGGGTTTGGGGCTGGGTCCACATTCCCAGGTCAGCAACCAGGCCTAGATTCCAGGTTCCTGGATTCTAGAAGGGCCTTGGGGCTTAAAATTCTTGCTTTGCCCCTCCCCCTCCAAAGCCAACTGTAGACTTTGTGGCATTTTGCTCCTAAATACTTGGACTGGGCTCTCAGGAGCAAGTGCCTTCCTTATAGCTGCCACCCAGGCCCATCTGAAGCCCCACTGTGTCCTTAGAGCATGGCCATTTTCTTTAGTTCCGTGTGTGTGTATGTGTGTGTGTGTGTGTATGTGCATGTGCGCACGCACGTGCGCTTCCGTGTGGACATCGATTGCCTTCCTCAGTTTCTCTCTATCTTGTTTCGTGAGCTCCTTCCTGCCACTGGCAGCCAGGACACAGGAAATGGAAACCAGAGCGTACTGTTCTACAAGCTGAGTTTGCTGATGGCTTTGTGTGTGTGTGAAGCCCAAGCGGGTCTTGTGTTCCAGATCTGTAAGAAACTTGTATGTTTTCCTGTAGCGGTGCTGAAAAAGAATGCCAAACTGTCAGAATGTTTCAGCTAGAGAGTCTTCCCCTGGGCCCAGGACCCCCGCTGCGGAAGGAGGTGCGGCTTGGAGCAAGAAGTCGCTTATTTACCAGTATTTTTTGTTTTTTCTCTCTGCAAACCTGACTGCAAGCAGTCCGGATACTAGTGAGGCACACATCTGTGATAGTGATGAGAACTCCACCTCCCAAGGGATCCTTTTCCGTAGAGAAGGTTCACCTGAGATGATGCTGAGAAAAACAGTTGCTAAAAGAATCAGGACCAACGGTTGCTGCATTGTGAAGTCATCTTTGGAATGTTCTAACTCAGATTTGAACTGACCAGTTTTTTTCCCCTGAAAACCAGACTCTGTCTTAAAATCTGGAAAGTGTTTCCTCAGGGCCAGCACACAGAAGCTGCCTTCCAGAACTGGCTGAAGTTGTATCTCGTGCTGGCAGCCAAACTTGATACTAAAGAGTCACCCAGGTGGTGTTGGTTTTAAAGACGTGAAAGGGTCATGGAGGGCAATTCAGGCTTGGCACCATGAAGAGACCCAGGAGAGGCCATTGGTGAAAGTGCAGCCCAGCTGCAGCAAGGGACCCCGGTGTTCTGAAGATGCCAGTGTCATGGGACGACCACCATGGACAGCAGCAGCAGTGGCGTGGAGCCAGCCAGAGCCTGGAGGACAAGCTGTGTGTGCTGCAGAGACAGAGAAGTGACCCAAGCCCTTTGGAGGAGCCCAGAAGATTGTGAGTGCATTCCAGATAACTGGACATTGACAATGTTTTTCTGCTGTCCAAAGACACTGTGAAAGCTTGATAGATGGTTGGTTTCATTTGGTCCTGTGCGTTAGCAATCCTCATGATTGTTCCTCTTATAAATGGTTTTGCTGGTGTAGTGTTAAATTGTGTTGTAGAGATAAAGCAATTTTTCTTTGGATTGGGTATGCAGAAAGGGGGAAGTGTGGAAATTTTATTTTTAGTTGTATAAAATAATTGTTTTGTGCACTGTTGGGTAAGGGGCTGCCCTGGCCTTGGAGTTTGTATTAGCTGCAGGAGTTGGCTTTATGTAAAAGATGTAAAGATGTTTGATTGCTCATGATCTGCACCTGTTATCAATAGAACACCTGAGGAGCTCAGGTATCAAACCCCTGAGATGAGACGCTCAGGGTTCCACTGTCTAGTACGGCGCTGACCATGATGGTGGTTCCCTCTGCTGAAGTCTGGCAGGGTTTGCACCTATGAAAATGCCTCTGTGTCTTCTTTGAGGACTGACACTTAGCTGTCTACTACAGTCTCTCACTGAATCTGGAGCTCACTGATGGGCTGGGTTGGCCAGCCAATCAGCTCCAGGGACCCACCAGTGTGGGCTAGCCCTCCCCCACGCCCAGTGTTACAGAGGTGCTGCGAACTGAATTCAGGTCCGCGTGATTGTGCGACAAGGTGCTTTACCAGCTGAGCCAGCTGCCCAGCAACTATAGCTATGTTAACCCAGTCAAGAGTTACAGATTGCCTCTGGCTAGTATGAAGCTTCTGTCTTCTCCAGTGCAGTGTGTCTCCAGCCCTCTCTGCTCTTCCTGATTCCAAATCTTAAATTTCCAGAGCATTTACATTTAACTGTGTGTGTGTTCATTTAGGTTAAACATCTCAGGTAAGAACGGCCCCGGTGCTCATTAGTGTTGCTCAGTGTCGGGCCACGCCCACTACTCTAGATGCCACACCTTGCACCCTGGTGATGAGGGCCTCCTCTTCCGTCATTAATACAAGCCTGGAGGGATGGAAGTGGCATCAGCTAGCAGTCTTTGGTTCTAAGTGACCCAGCCCAAATGAAGCCAGCCTCCACACAAACGGGGTGTACTGTCTCATGGAGCCAGCAAGGGGTGTTTCTAGATTTAATTTGCTGATCTTCAGGTTGGATATCAAGTCATCACATACAGATGTGGTCTCCTCAGGTTGGGTATCAAGTCATCACATACAGATGTGGTCTCCTCGGGTTGGGTATCAAGTCATCGCATACAGATGTGGTCTCCTCAGGTTGGATATCAAGTCATCGCATACAGATGTGGTCTCCTAGGGTTGGGAATCAAGTCATCGCACACAGATGTGGTCTCCTCAGGTTGGATATCAAGTCATCACATACAGATGTGGTCTCCTCGGGTTGGGTATCAAGTCATCGCATGCAGATGTGGTCTCCTAGGGTTGGGTATCAAGTCCTCACATACAGATGTGGTCTCCTAGGGTTGGGTATCAAGTCCTCACATACAGATGTGGTCTCCTAGGGTTGGGTATCAAGTCATCACATGCAGATGTGGTCTCCTAGGGTTGGATATCAAGTCATCGCATACAGATGTGGTCTCCTAGGGTTGGGTATCAAGTCCTCACATACAGATGTGGTCTCCTAGGGTTGGGTATCAAGTCCTCACATACAGATGTGGTCTCCTAGGGTTGGATATCAAGTCATCGCACACAGATGTGGTCTCCTCTGTTTCTGTCTTCATATGTTTGATCTCACACTGCTGATGCCCCCACTGTGTGTGCTCAGCAAATTACCAGCTGAACACATGACTGTCCCATTTTCCTCGGCGCCTTGCTATTTCCCCTTCTGTGGGATTTCTTCACCAGAAGAAGCAATTTTAGCTGAAGGCTCACTGACCTTAGAGTCAACCACACCAGAAAGAGAGCACTCATCTTGAAGGTTAGTTTCACCTCCAGGGCCCAGGGCCGACCCTGCTGGGAGCCTCTGTTGCAGAGTCAGCACCCGTAGCCCCCTCCTTCAGTCTTCTCTGCACTCTGCTCACAAGGGAGGACTACACAGAAAGGCCTGCATGGGAGCCATGTCCTGTGACCCTGCTGATCAGGACCCTCGGGCACCAGGACTGGGGGTTGGCTTCTGCTCAGAGGAGCCATCAGTTCCTCCAACAGCACTCGAACACTGGGTTCTGGTGGGCAGGAGACAGGCAGGTGGCAGGTCCTCTGCATCCCTATCTTGCTGGAGACCTTTTTGCCCATCTTCTGAGATTTGCTATCCACACCCCTTCCTGGCGCAGGTCGGGGCTTACAGCACACTCTCTCTCTAGCCTCACAAAGAAGAGCCTGAAGCACACAGAGGAGGCCAGCTGTCTCTAGGCCAACACAGCTGGTTAGCGGCAAATGCAAATCCAAGTTGGTCCAGTCAAATCCATGCTCTAGGGGGTAGTAATCACCTCAGATTCCAAAGGCCTTTTTAACCCTGCCTCAGTTCTGCCTCTGCAGTCCAAAGCAGCCATTAGACACCAAGTAAATGACTGGGCATGGCTTCATTATAAAAGAACTGTTACCAAAGCAGCTGGCTGTGGTAGCTCCTGTGTGTCTGCAGTCCTCCCCTCAACCAGTAGGGCAATGGCAGCGTGGGCCTGTTTCCCAGGGTGCCCAGTGGCCCTGTCCTCACCCAAGTAGCTATACTGCTTTCCCCACAGGAGTAAGAAGTCTGCAAATCAGCAATAGAGGAAGCAGAGGTTTTAGAAGCCAGGCCAACCAGAACACCTCTGCTGTCTCCTGAAGAGACATGGTCTCTTGACTACAGGCTCTAGCGGTGTGTGTGGTAGCACACCTACTGGGTGGCTCAGCAAGGAGACACAGAGGCATACTCACTGGTACAAACCCTTCGAGAGCTCAGCAGAGGGAACCACTATCCTGGCCAGCACCATACTGCACAGTGGAACCCTGAGCACCTTGGTTCAGGTGTTTTTATTGATTCAGAACTCCTCAGGTGTTCTACTGATAGCAGGTTCAGATCCTGAGCAGTCAAACACCCCCCACATAAATCCAACTCCTGCAGACAATACAAAATGCCAAGACCTAGGCAGACTCTCACTCAACAGTGCATAAAACAATTATTTTATACATAACTAAAAATAAGCTTCCACAACAGGTGTGCTAACTCAAGATGATCCTCGAAAGCTGTTTAGAGGTTCATCAAGTTGCATGGGGCTCCCTGGTGTGAAACAATGGATGTGCCACCACCTTGGCTGCGGGTTAAAGCAGCCAGACATCCCCTCGGAGCTGACCTGCCAGTTTAGGTGAGTGTAAGGCTTAGTCAGGTGCCTAACCACAATGGACACAGGTTGGTCACTCCAGCTTAAGGTAACAATAAAATAAGCTCAGTACTTCGAGAAACAACGCAGGCTACTAAAAAATATTTGCTGAAGGAGTAAATGTAAATTTTAAACATCTTGACAGCCTCAAAGGGAGGTTTAGGAGACATTGCTTTGCTTGTTTTTAAGTTCTTGCTACATTCTAAAGCAATGGAAACTCCAGGTGAAGCACAGTGTAGTATATAGCAAGCACATACACACACACATACTTACACACCTACACACACACACCACAAACACGCACAAACACCACACACATACACACACATCACACACATACATACACAGACACATATACATCACACACACATACACACACACACGTACATACACATCACACACACATACACACACATGCACACACACACATCAGGTACACATCACAACATACACACATACACACCCACCCACACATACACACATACATACACATAGACACACACACATACACACAGGCGCACACACACACACAAACACACACTCACATACACAGACACAGCACCGTGGTTAGTAACATCTAAACTTTAGATTAAGGAAAGACCGACACTGAAGGTGTCTGATGTACTTATGGATCCGAGCAGAAGTATGTGTGTGGCTGGTTTTATATTTCCATCTGTGTGTCTCCAGTTTAAATCAATCAAGCCATTACCAGTTTTAACTGAGAAAGAGGCCACTTCCACTTTCCCAAGAGGCCAACCTGCCCTCTCTTCTCTTAAGGTCTCTTAAGTTTTGAAACCTAACAAAAACCCAAGTTGTCTTTTCCTCTCATATCAGGGTGCCTAGGTCCGAAGTTGTGGGAAGGCTGTGGTTGGCAGAGTCCTGCCCAGCAAACGTGTCCCTGTCTAACCCTCGGGACATCAGAATGCACTACTGCAGAAGGGGTTTAGATATGATTAAGGTTAAGGGCCTCAAGGTGAGGCGATGCCCCGAAGTCTGAGTGCACCAATCAGACAAAAGTCCTCAGGATAGCGGAAAAGAAGGCGACAGAGGAATGAAGAGCGGGTACGGTCGTAGAGGAGCAGACTCGACTCACCCTTGATGTCGTCGACGAGCAGGAAGGGGAGCGGAGCAAGAAGCGCAGGCAGCCCTCCGCTGTTAGGGTCTTCAGCCAGCAGCCCTCAACTTGTAAGAACCGTGTTCTCGTGCCACGCTGGGTGGACAAGGAAAGAGACCATCCCCTGCTGCCTCCAGAAGGAGCCTGGCCAGCACCGGCTCCGAGTCTCCTGAGGTGCACGTCAGACTTCTCACTTGCAGCAGTGGTGGTAGACAGCTACCATGGTTTCAGAACATTCTGGTTCACAGATGTCATAGAGAAGGTTCTAGAAGAGTTGCTCATGGAGTAGGATCAATGGTGTAGGAACTCTTCACTGAAGACAAATGAGTCACTAAGGCACCCAAGAAAGCCCAGGGGACCCAGTGCAGACAGAGCATCCAGCCTTCGAACAACGTGGAGGCCTCTGCTGTGCGCCCGAGCACCCTGCTGGGCTGGCGAGACGACCTTGGCGGGAAAGAGCAGACACGGGCAGAGGGCGCCAGGCTGCCGAGCACACCCGACAGCAAAGTCACCTCTTGATCATCTGGAGATAAGTTTTGGAAGGGTACGCTTGCTCATTCTTTCAGCAAAAGATCGCTGAGAACCAGCGCTAAGCTTTGGGGAGGAGACAGCAAGCGCTCCTCACTCCCGGGCTTACATTCTGGTCTGAGAGTGCGGTCATAAGCAGAGAACGAACTGCAGCAGCGATCTTGGGTAGGCTGTATTACAGAGACAACCAGAGCTGTCTTCTGTGACGGGTCAGGGTGCTTGGGGGAGCCGTGTTCCAGACTAAGGAACAGCGGGTACAGAGGCCTTGTGGCGGAGTGGGCGGTGGGGGGGGAGTGTGCAGGTGCCTGAGGAAGGGCAACGGTGAAGGGTCTCTGTAGCAGTACACTACAATCTTACCCTCAGTTCAGGGAAGGAGAGGGGAAGACAGAAATCTTCACAGCTTTTACAAGCGGCCTTGATGCAGAGAGAAAGGTAGGAATCTTCACAGCCTCTTTAGGCTGCCCTGAGCTCTAATCTCTCCAACTTTTGTTCTCTTTAATTAATCACACTAACTAACAGCAGCAACCCAATCAACCAACCAAAAACCAATGCCCATCCCAACTCTCGGGGCTTCAGACCTTTTATGCCCTAAGCCAAAAATTCCCATAAACCCAGGCGGCATGCAATGCCATAGACAAGCTACAGGTGCTAGAACAACTGCACCTAACCAAATTATAGCCACCTGCATCAAGCGTTTCAAATCCAGCTCGTAAACAACTGCCACCCCTGGGGTGGAAACACAAACTTAATCCACATGCCATTTTGAGTTTTTAAAGGAACCAAAATAATAAAAACTTCTTCCAAGTGTTCCTCTCTAGGTCTGGAATGGCCTGGGGTCAGACAGGGGGGACTGAGCCTATGGTGTGTGTGTTGGGGTGGGGGGGGATGTCAGAAACCCATAATTAGTCAGAGATGGTCTTGGCCTGGGCCAGGACAGTGGTTGACAGGCCTGTGAGGGTGGGTGGGCTTCAGAACAACACGTGTGTTGCCTGCTGAACTAGCTGCTGGAGGGAGGGAGGTAGAGGACTTGGCCTGTCTTGAGAGAGGAGATGGGCCTGGCCTGGGAAAGACTGACATTCCCTGAAATACTGTTTGCTCGGCTGGAGAAGGCCAACATGGGCTCTCTCCACACGTGCAGGCGTTCAGCATTAACGAGGACCCAGGGTGTGTCACCAGCGCTCAGAACGAGGCTGTCCCCGAGTGTCGTGCTTGCTGTTTTGAACTCATTTGCTCAGCACAATTAGGCCAGGAGTCTTTTCCTCTGTGACAGTCAAGGAGACTGAAGACAGAGAGACGAGCAACTTGGCTAAGGTCACTGCTGGGGTCACTGACATCCCAACTCCCTAGGGGCAAAGCTGTGATTAGGCCCAAGCTCTCCGAGTGCCAAGGCCGAGCCCGTAGTTGGTTATCCCAGATACCGCGGCCTGAGTGTGAAACTAACACACAACTGGATTAAACAGACGCTTGCCGCCTTTGCCCCACTTAAAGTTTTTGTCTGAGTTATTAGTTCTTGGCAGAGAGCAGTTTCATTCTCCAGGGGACGTTTTGCGTGTTACAGAGGGGACCAAATACTTGACAACCTAAAGATGGAAAGATTTATTTTGTCTCCAGTTGAGGGTACCGTCCGTCACGGTGAGGAAGACCTGGTAACTGGAACAGAGAAGGCGACTCGTCACGCTGCATCCGCCATCGGGAAGCAGAGCTCAGAGAGGAGCTGGGGTGGTACTACCTCTTAAAGCAGCAGTTCCCAGTCTTCCCGACGCTGCGACCCTTAACATGCTTCCTCGTGCTGTGCTGACCCCCAGCCATAAAATCGCTTTCTTTACTACTTCAAAACTGTGATGTTGCTACCCTTAGGAATCGTAATGCAAATATCTGATACGCAGATGGTCTTAGGTGACCCCTGTGGGAGGGTCATCCCACCCCCAAATGGGTCTTGACCCACAGGTTGAGAACCGCTGGCTTAAGGGGAACAGTTCACCCTAAACCCTCACCAGGTGTTCGCCCGAACTCCAATACACAGAATAACCCCCAAAGAAGTTTCTACCCCAGGCCATGGCGGCGAGCCTCTGAGGAGCTCACACGCGTGAACGGTGACACACAGCAGTGTGAGGGAGACCGACAGAGTGTAGGCACCCTGGAAAGAGGCTGGGTCCTGCCTCCCCATCTGATCTTCTGATCTGAGGCAGGACAAGAGCAAAACCAGGATTCTCACTCCCTAGGGAAGGGCAGAGGAAGGGAGGCTTTGTGCAGATCAATCAGCCTTCAAGGAGCTGCACCAGAGCACAGGCCAGAAGAGGAGCGCAGTGTTTGGGCGTGGCGGGGGTGTCCCGTGGCTGGGGAAGGCCCATGTTTGTGAGGCTCTAGGTTCAGGGTGTAAGGGGCATGGCGTCCGCAGAAAGACCCAGGCAGGGTTCACTGTGAGAGTCCCAGTGGTGGAGTTGCTTGATGGTTGCTCAGCAAGGTAAAGCCGGTCCCACCCAGATGGCTTGGGGAACCAGGGGAGGGGCTGCCTTGCTGTAGCAAGGCTGGGGAGCCAGTGTGTCCCAGGTGACACTTTATACATGTTTTGGGGCCATTGCTCAGTTGTGCTCAAAGATGGCAGCATGGGCCTGCTGTGGGAGAAAGGTTTAGATGGCAGCTGCAGAAATGGGAAGCAAGGTCAGGGGTCAGCTACCCCAGTGGCCACCCCCCCACTGCAGACTAGGAAGCAGAGGCAAGGTCAGGGGTCAGCTACCCGAGTGGCCGCCCCGCCACTGCAGACTAGGAAACGGAGGCACTATGAGGCCAGTGGCTTGTCTTCTGGGACCATCCCCTGAGTGGACAGCCAGGGAAAAGGTCAGCGAGGTTAACAGAGAACCTGAGACCGAGACTGTCGTGAAGGGACACGTTGCAGGCTAAACGGCAGCCACAGAACTGAGGGAACTCAGTCAGCATAGCAGGCGTGGCTGTGGGGGTGATGTACCCAGTACTCCTCCCTGCCTCCTCCGCCTTCCCAAAATGTTAGTTCTACTTTCAAATAGAGGGGAAAAGAAAGGACTTGAGCATCCACATCTGTTGACGAAACAAAACGACAGAGCGAGAATCCAAGAAGCTGCTGGCTTCTCCGGGAGGCAGAGGACTTCCCAAGTATGGTCTCTTCAGTGAATGGGAGGTCTGGTGAGGCGGGCCTCCGGTGCCCCAGTCTGCAGGAACGTGAGGATCAGAGTGGGATTCCCTCATCACAGGCAGGTACTGTCTTACCTGAGCCCCTCCCCTTCTCCAGAGTCTCTCTTTCCCCTGGGACGTCCAGGGAAGGAGCAGCCTGAAACTGTCCACTCAGCTGGCACCCACGGCCCCAAGCCACCAGAGCCTGCAGAAGATGCAGATGTTCCTGCTGCTTCTCCACATCAGCTACTTGCTGACTCCGGTTGGGGCTTCCATCTTGGGGCGCTGCGTAGTGGCTAAGATGCTTCGCGAAGGAGGCTTGGATTATTTTGAGGGCTACGGCCTCGAAAACTGTGAGTAGTGCCCTCTCACCCCTCTCTCCACTTCCCGGCCTCCATCCCCTGCCCTACCGCCCCAGCGTCTCCTCACGCCACGTTCCTCCTCTTAGGGGTGTGCCTGGCTTATTTTGAGAGCAAGTTCAACCCCTCAGCTGTCTACGAGAACACAGATGCTGGCTACCTGGGATACGGCCTCTTTCAGATCCACGACGATGAGTGGTGTGACCACGGCAAGAACCTCTGCAGTGTGTCCTGCACTGGTGGGTCCCTCCCTCTGTGCCCCTCGGGGACCGGAGGGTCCCTCCCTCTGTGCCCCTCGGGGACTGGAGGGTCCCCCCTCTGTGCCCTCCGGGACGGGTGAGTCCCTCCCTCTGTGCCCTCCGGGACCGGTGAGTCCCTCCCTCTGTGCCCCTCGGGGACCGGAGGGTCCCTCCCTCTGTGCCCCTCGGGGACCGGTGGGTCCCTCCCTCTGTGCCCCTCGGGGACCGGAGGGTCCCTCCCTCTGTGCCCCTCGGGGACCGGAGGGTCCCTCCCTCTGTGCCCCTCGGGGACCGGTGGGTCCCTCCCTCTGTGCCCCTCGGGGACCGGAGGGTCCCTCTCTCTGTGCCCCTCGGGGACCGGTGGGTCCCCCCTCTGTGCCCCTCGGGGACCGGTGGGTCCCCCCTCTGTGCCCTCGGGGACCGGTGGGTCCCCCCTCTGTGCCCCTCGGGGACCGGTGGGTCCCTCCCTCTGTGCCCCTCGGGGACCGGTGGGTCCCTCCCTCTGTGCCCCTCGGGGACCGGTGGGTCCCTCCTTTTGTGCCCCTCGGGGACCGGAGGCTGCAGAGAAGACTGGAGGAGGGAGCCAACCTGGGCTGTGTCTAAAGCGTGTCCCTGGGAGGTGGAGTGCTACCCTGACAGGCTGTGCTAGCCTGAGAAGGAAGAAAGATGGAACCCAAGGCCAAATAGATGCAGCAGATGCCGGATGTCGGGAGCCGGGCGGCAGCAGAGCCTGGGTGGCCTGAGAGTAGGAAAACACTGCTCTTTCTGGTCACCCATGCTTTGCCACTCATTCCCGAAGGGGACTCATACAGTCCCCATGACAGTCAGAGTGGTTGTAGGGAGGAGACAGGAACTGGCCAACCCCAAGGGAACATATCTGCCCTGCATCAAGGGACCTGAGACCCTCTGGGTAAGAGGAGGTGGCTGCCAGGACCCACTCCTGTCTCTGTGAGCTTCCCCGGCTTTGTCAGGTGCCTCGCTAAGCCCTCGGCAGGCATTAGTGCATTTTGTGCTCACAGTGGCCTCTTGGGCGTAGGTTCTGTTCCTGTTCTCAACTGGGGCCCAGAGACAGCAAGTCCACACCCAAGGCCTCATGGCTGGTGAGTGGGGGTGGAGCAGACAAACGAAATGAGCCCTAAGTCAGAGCAACACGGAGAGGCCGGGCGAGGTCTCCCTGATGCCCAAGGTGTCTGTTAGCTCCAGCATACTCGGGTCTCATTAAAGAGAGCATTTCCCTCTACCCTGGTAGGTGAGGAGTGGTCTAGGATCTTCATCTTCTATGAGAACCCCACACACGTCAGTGCCCATCACCCCAGCTGCACCAGAAGATGCAGAAGCCTCCATAACCCCTTCATTCTGTCTTATAAAGTCCCAGCTTGGAAGCCACAGGCCCTGGGCTTTTGCTCACCCATCTATGTGCCCTGCCTTTGACCTGTCTTGAATGTCAGGCTGTGGGGACAAAATGGAAGTGAGGTTGTATGTTGGAAAGGCACGCTAGGTGTCATCGGACTGCACATCATTGCATTTCACTTCCTTCGCAGCTTTACTGGACCCAAACTTAAAGGATACAATTCAATGTGCCAAGAAAATTGTGAAAGGAAAAGAAGGGATGGGCGCATGGTAAGTGGCCCGTCCCCTGCAGTTCAGACTGGAGGCTGAACAAGTGCTATTTAGTACTTTTACTCTGGCTGTGACCAAATGCCTGACGGAAGCAACTGAGGGCAGAAAGGAAGCTAGTGCCTTTGGCTCAGTTTGAGGAGATACAGTCTGTGGCTCACAGTTTGAGGGGATACAGTCTGCTATGGACCACAGTTTGAGGGGATACAGCCTGTGGCTCACAGTTTGAGGGGATACAGCCTGTGGCTCACAGTTTGAGGGGATACAGCCTGTGGCTCACAGTTTGAGGGGATACAGTCTGTGGCTCACAGTTTGAGGGGATACAGTCTGCTATGGACCACAGTTTGAGGGGATACAGCCTGTGGCTCACAGTTTGAGGGGATACAGCCTGTGGCTCACAGTTTGAGGGGATACAGCCTGTGGCTCACAGTTTGAGGGGATACAGTCTGTGGCTCACAGTTTGAGGGGATACAGTCTGCTATGGACTTCTTTACTGACTTAGCCTGTCTCAGAAATCAGACTTTTTTTATCCTTTAGATTTATGTATTTTATGTGTGAATGATTTGCCTACATATGTGTATGTGCCCCATACATGTGCCTAGTGCCCACAGAGGCCAGAAGAGAGGATAAGATCCCCCGGAACTGTTATGAATGTTATGAATGGTTGTGAACCACTATATGGGTGCTGGGATTGAACTCAGGCCCTCTGAAAGAGCAGCCAGTGCTCTTAACTGCTGAGCCATCTCTTCAGCTCCACAAGGGCAGACCTTTTTATTGTTACTTTAAAAAATCATTTTTGTGTCTGCAAGATAATACAGATTTGAATTAAAAGATTTTAAGAATTGACTTGTCTTGGTTCTATTTCTGCCCAGTGTCTAGTACTTGTGTGACATTATCCCAGGACAATGTGAACAAATGTCTATCCACCCCAACAGATCAAAGCAACAATTCTGTCAAAGTCCAGCTTGACAAACCAATGACTTTATTAGTGTTACAGTAATATGAGTGAGGGTTGCTTACAGGTACATAAACAGCTCAAAGACATTGTATCATCCAGAAGCCCATCCTAGCCTCAGTGTGGACTCAAGAAAACTGTAAACCTGGAGTGATATGTGCCTTGTAGGCAGATGCATAGGTTGGAGTCTCCTCCCCTAGAAACTGTTCATGGCTTCTATAACCTTGGAAAAGGAGAGTCTTGTAAGTTTCAGGGACCTTCTGGGACTTGTGGATTGTTTTACTTCCTGCGTCTTAAAAGAAGCCTTCCTCTGAGAGTGGAAATGTTTTAATTCAGAGGCTGTTCATTGAAAACTGCCCCATTATACTATTTTAAATTTTAATTTATGTATCTTTCTGGCCATTGTTGCTGCTGTTTCAAAAAATAAATCTGTTACAAATATTCAACTTGCATGTTCTTTCAAGTATCTGCTTAGGGAAATCTCCTGCATGGGATGTTTTAGGACTATTTGGTGTGCTACAAGCTGGAGGGAAACTGGGCTTGGTGGTGTATGCCTACAGTCCCAGCCTTCAGAAGCGAGAGGCAGTAGTGAAGCTCAGCCTCAGTAACATAGTGAGTTTGAGGTCAGTCAGCTACACAAGACCCTACTTCAAAAATAAAGCAAAACAAAAAGAAATGAATAAATAAAATCTGGAAGTCGTGGTGAGCTGCCATTCAGGTATTGTCTCACCCCACAAGGTGCTTGCTTCCATCCTGATCAACAGCCTAGAAAACCACAAACTGCATTGTTTTGGGAAATGGCAAAGTATAAGATAAGACTTTTGTTTCACCTTATTTTTTTCAGTCACATGAAAGGTAGCCATCTTTGCATGAGAGTTTGAAGTATTTTTCATACGTGTTCTGAGCTTCCTGATCAATTGGTTGGCTTGGCTGAGTCTCTGGGATAAACACTAATGAGCTGGTTATGTTTGTTGTGTGGCACTGTGGAGCACTGTTCCAGGCCAGGCTGGCTGGAGCACCTTGTTGTCCAGGTTCCTGGGAAGGTGGGTCTTAGTTAGCTGACAGGCAGCCATACCTCCTCCACGGCTCAGTCTGCATCACCCTGCTGTCCTGGTGGGCAAGAGTTAGCCGATCTCTACAGACCTGGGGAACCCTTCCTGACTGTCTGTTCCTGAGGACGTGGGTGTGTGCTTTCTCTTCTGCTCCACAGCTATGAGGGGTCAGGGGACCACTGTTTCCTGTGTGTCCCCACCCTGAAGACCAGTGGAGGCCTGCTAGGCTGGGGAGCAGGACTGCAGGTGGGGAGGAGGACTTGGGTCCGGGTGCTGGAATTAGGGACTGAGACTAGCGGAAGTTCTGTTAGGGACAACCAACAAACAAACGAACAAACAAAAGCAAAATAACTACTTCGGACGAGTCAAAGAACCCTGAAGCTTCCTTAGAGGAGTGGCTAACCCGCAAAGGCTGGGTCCCCTGGGTGGGATTCCTGTGTGAGACAGGCACAGTGTGGCACATCACGGAAGACACACCTGCATCCGCCCCAGGGTGAGCAGTAAGAAGCACAAGGCTGGAGACGTGTCCACAGCTGGGGAGACGCAGATGGCCCAGGTCCAGGCAGGCATGGGCTTGTGCCCGGGGAAGAGCAGCTGCTGATGACTCTCTGGTCTTCCCTCTGCAGGCCCCTCTGGTCCAGGAACTGCCAACTCTCTGATACCCTGGATCGATGGCTGGATGGCTGTGATCTGTAGCCACCAGAGTGGCCCCATCTCGCTTGCCAGCCATGCCTTGGGACCGAAGAGGCTTCTTTGTTCGCTACGTCGATCCGCTCAGTTGTCTCACTGCTTGACAGCTCCAGATGGAAAAGGACCAATGTCTACTTCATCCAGGGGTGCAAGGTGCAGAATAAACCAGCTAATTACACAACCTGGGCCTGAGGTCTCCGCCTGTTTTTGTATTGTGCGCGCTACGGCCATCTTAGTATTTACTGCTCTCATGACAGCATTTCTGATTCTCAAGGGAAGGATGTGGAGGCAGTCCTCAGTAGGGAAGCTGAGAGCCACAGGAGCGGGCACGAGAGGCTGGCAAACAGGGCTGCTCCTTCACAGCCAGCTTGACTGGACTCGGAATCACCTAGGAGACACACTTCCTGGTGTGCCTTTGAGGGGCTTCGGGGTTGGATTAACTGAGGGAGGGAGACGCACGCTGAGTGTGGGTGGCACCATCCATGTGGGTGTGGGCTGTGGGTCCCAGACTAAATAAGGGGGAAACGGAGGCAGCCAGAAGAGCACAGGCACCCCCTTCCTGGTCCACTGAGATGTGAAGAGTACCAGCCTCACGGCCATGGTGGACTCTCCTAACAAACCCTCTTCCTGTTGGCTGCTTTCCATCAGGCATTTCACCCGGCGATGAAAGTAATGGACACAACTTCCCATCGCAACCCCAAGGGGAGCACTCACCGGGACCTACGGGGCGAGCCAGGACAGCACAGGAGACACACCTCCTCACTCATGTTTCTATGGAGAGAACCAATGACAATCGCTCTTCTTACAATGTTAAGTTTCTAGAAATTACAAACACATGTGCTAATATGAACAACAGGCACTCAAGCGGTTAAAACTACAAAGGCTCTGAGCCCTCCATGGTCTCAGCACTGACTGTTTACTGTTTTATCTCTCCTTCGTGTGAGTATGTGTGTGAGAGTATGTGTGTATGTGTGTGTGTGTGAGTGTGTGTGTGAGTGTATGTGAGTGTGTGTGAGTGTGTGTGTATGTGTGTGAGTGTGTGAGTATGTGTGTATGGGTGAGTGTGAGTGTGTGTATGTGTGAGTGTGTGTATGTGTATGTGTGAGTGTGAGTGTGTGTATGTGTGTGTGTGAGTGTGTGTGTGTGTATGTGTGTATGTGTGAGTGTGTGTGTGTGAGTGTGTGTGTGAGTATGTGTGTATGTGTGTGAGTGTGTGTATGTGTGAGTGTGAGTGTGTGTATGTGTGAGTGTGTGTGTGTGTGTGTGTGAGTATGTGTGTATGTGTGTGTGTATGTGTATGAGTGTGTGTATGTGTGTGTGAGTGTGTGTATGTGTGAGTGTGTGTGTGTATGTGTGAGTATGTGTGTATGTGTGAGTGTGTGTGTAAGTATGTGTGTATGTGTGAGTGTGTGTATGTGTGAGTGTGTGTGAGTGTGTGTGTGAGTGTGTGTGTATGTGTGAGTGTGTGTGTATGTGTGTGTATGTGTGAGTGTGTGTATGTGTGAGTGTGAGTGTGTGAGTGTGTGAGTGTGAGTGTGAGTGTGTGATTTTTCTGTCTTCAACAATGCTATAGGTAGAGTTCTATGCTTCACTTTTGTAGAAAGAAAACAAGCCTGGTGGGTATGGTGCACTGGATCGTTCCCGCGCCCTGAAGTCTCTCCTAGAGAGATTGTTGCCACGTGAAGGCCAGCCTGGCTTCTTAGTGAGATCTTGTCTCAAGAAATAAGCAACCAGGGCTGGGGCTGCAGCTCAGGTTTTCAGGTGCTTGTCCCGTACGCACTGCAGAAAAGCAGACAGCTATAATGGCAATCCCAGCATGGGGGAGGTAGAGGCAGGAGGGTCAGAAGTTCAAAGTCATCCTGTTCTACATGTGGAGTTTAAGGCCAGCCTGGGCTGTGTGAGACCCTGTCTCACACACGTGAAAGAAAACAAGCAAACAGTAAAATGCACTTTCCCTATGTTTTCAACAATTTCATGCAGAAAGGGGTTTATTTCTGAAGAATGGGGCTTATTGAGTCCTTCTAGGGAGCGGTGGGTGTGAGACTCGGGGTCTGGGATCCCAGGCTCATCTGCTGGAGATTTAGAATTGGAGCCTCAGGGATGTGTGGCTATCTAAAGCCAGGTTACTGTAGGATCCAAGCCATCTGGAGTTTGGGAAGCACAGTCCTTCACCTTTCTACAAAAAGGAAGGAGAGGCAGAGGCTTGAGGGCCGTTGCCTGCAGCAGCAGCCTCCTCATGGCTTCGCGGGAGGCTCTGTGGGAGAACCTCGGTCTGGTTAATACTGTTGTGCGGATGTGCACATTTCATTTCTCTCGCCCCTACTGTTTGAATTCTGGGTTTCACTCTTTTTAAACAGTACAGGTGCTACTGTGCTCGTTCTGGGCCCCCCCTTTTCACATTTAAAAACGACACAAACATTACACATTGGGTTAGGAAAGCTGAGAATATAAAGAAGGTTATTAAAATACTCCCCCACACAGTAAACAGATTTTTTTTTTATTGCTGTTATATTGTATTGCTCTGTAGCCCATGTTGAGAGCCTGGGGACCATTAAATATTTTGTGTTTCTTTCCTGACTTTGGGGGTACGCGCACGCATGCCCACATGTATTTTTCTACTTACAAACACGGGCCACTGTTAAATACACAGTGTTATATCTTGCATCTCCTGTTAATATTTTGAGGTCTGATATGTTCAGGTCTGCATCAGGAACCTGAAAGGCAGGCAGAATACAAAGCAGCCTCTCTCAGGCGTCTGTTTGCCAACAGCTGCTTGTTTCCAGAGAGGAGCAGCTCTACATCAGAACTTCCTGGGCGAACTTTCAGTCAAGCTCAGCGCTGATGGACCAGCTTGACCTCATGCTTCTCCTTGTTTCCCCTTCATCTCCACAGAAAGGAGTATTGCATTTCCCAAACACAGAGCATGAACCATGCATTACCTGATGCCAGCGACACTGGTTCCTAGGGTCAACAGAAGCTTCTGAGACCTCGAGGGAAACTTCAGTATCGAGCTCTACTGTTTCCCAGGGTGGGCTCAAAAGCGATAGTGCCCAGTCCCAACCCAGCATTGGCGCAGACGCTGACGACATTAGCCACAGCCTGCGATTGACCAGGGCACTATCATCTCAAGAGGAAATCCAGCTGCCGCCTCCTTCCAGCCCATTGCTTCCCGGGCTGCTCCCTGTTCTCTAATGGCCTCTATGTCAACAAGGGTGTGAGGCTCGAGGGCAAGGCAAATGTTAGGATATTGATGGGAGCAGCGTTTCCCAACATCAGCTCCCGGCGCGGCGCCCCCAGGCCCGCCGATCACGAGCGTGACACGAGCACTGATATGGAACCCAGGTCACCTGCTCCGGCTTCCGGTCATCAGAGCCGGAGGAGGAAATGTCACTGTCATAGAGCCCTGTCATCATGGCTTCTAGTACCAGCAGTTACTATAGCAATCCTGACTTCACGCTCTTCACACACACACACACACACACACACACACACACACACGCCATCTCCAAACCTCTCCAAACCCTTACAGGTGCCAAAGCAGCCTCAGAGAGGCCGAATAACTTGGCTTTGGTGTAGTGAGTGGTGGAGGTGGGTGTCTCCTTGGAACCCGTGTGCCCCACACACCTCCCCTCCAAAGCTGCCACAGTGCAGGTACTAATTCTGTTACATGTGTGTGCTAACGTTCGTGTGAATGCACTTGTGTGCGTGCGAATGTTCATAGCGGGCACACGTGTGTGCCTGTGCATGTGGACACACGCGTGTGCGCGTGGGGGTGAGAGACAACCTGAGGTACTTGGGTGCTGTTCTTGAGCATGCTAACCGTTGCTTAAAGGGTCTCTCGCTAGCCTGGAACTTGTCAAGCAGGCTAAGCTGGAGGCCACTGAGCCCCGATTCTCAGGCGGAACGGCTGATATCAAACACCATGTTGAAGAAAGATGTGATTTTACATTTAAGTTTCAGAAGTCCTGTCAACAAAGCAGATTGTTTTCATGAGACACCGCATTCGCGTGGCCACCTCTCAAGAGCAAGGCTCACACAACTTAGCCTTGACAGCCCTTGTGCCGGTTTTAGGAAGCCGCTCTCTACAACCTCGTCAGGAGCCAGCGAGTCACTGGTGTGCTCACAGCCTTGGCTCCTGGGGCAGCTCCTCTCTGCCTGTTCTGCTTCAGGACAGATGGGTGGCCTCAGCCCTGTAAAGCCAGGTGAGCCTGTGGCACAGAAGCTGGGCCCAGGCTGCCCGGTGTTCCCCGGCACAGAAGATGGGCTCCGGCTGCCCGGTGTTCCCCGGCACAGAAGCTGGGCTCCGGCTGCAGGCAGCACAGCTCTTATTTCTCTTCATCTCTTAGGGAGTAGTCTGAACTGACAAACACAAATGCTTCTTTGTGTATATGAGATCCATACTGGGCGGTTTATGTGGTTTATGTCATTAAATCCCTCACCAGACCCTCGAGAAGCAGGCATTAGGAGTCCAGCATTTCCTGACCTGGGGCAGGGTATTTCATCTCTAAGTCTCACTCCCACCATCAGCAAAATGAGAACAATAGCAATGACATCCCTCTGAGCAAGACTGAGTGACACAGATAAACTGTGAGCATCTCTCACCATCTTCCCTGGCTTTAGAACCATCTAGAAGACAGCTCTGGGCGTGTCTGTGGGGGTGTTTCTAGGGAGGGAAGACTGGCCCAGCCTGAGGGCCGGCTCTGTAACACGAACTACGGTCCCGAACTGAATAAACAGGAAGAGGAACCACGTAAGCACAGTGTTCTGCCCCCAGCTTCCTGGTCCTCAAGAGGGGCTCCGGCCTCGGTGCCTCCCTCACACAGTGAGCTGCACCCTCAAACCGTGAGCCAAAACAGACTCCTCCAACTGTAATTTGCTCTTGGTCAGGTACCGTCACAGCAATTAGGAAGTAATTAGCATGATTCATTTTTATGGGAAAGAGAATTCAGAGACAGGATGAGATCAGGGATCTCCATATGGGCAGACTAGACAGGATCACCAGGCTGGGCTGGGAGGGGTAGTTATATGCTTCCATGGCAGCAGAGATCAGACTGGGCCCCTCTTGGACAAGCTGGAAATGGCACAGAAATGGCTTCTCTCCCAAGAGCATCCAGAAAGAGTAGAGACCTGGTGGACCATGACCCTGGCTTCTCACCTCCAGAATGAAGGATAGTGCATCCCTGTCTGTCAGGAGGACCTTCTTACAGTAGAAACAGAAAGCAAACATACGCCATGCTTGTTCTCAGTATCTCATAACGAATACTTAGTGGGCACCTGTTGAAGGCAGACTCAAAATACAGCCTTGGCAGAACAACCCTGCCATGGTCCCAAGGCCTCCAATGTCCATGTGCCCTAAGCTCAGCGGCCAGTGCAACAGAGCAGAGGCGGGGCTTCAAGGGGCTCTGCTGTCAGGCATGGACAAGTGAGACACTGAGAGTGGGTTTGTGACACGAATTCCCACCATGCACCCTTTCGGGTCTGCCTCCTGCGTGGGCGAGCTTGTCGGTACTTCCTGGGCTTTGAACACAAAATGTCCCCACGCTTGGCCCCAGCTGGCCGTGCTGTTTGGGGAGCTGGTGAGGCTTTAGGTCTCTGTGGACGTGCCTTGGCAAGTCACAAATGGTCCCTTCCTGTCTGCCCATCACGAGGTGGCTGCTCTGCCGTGCGCTCCGCCACCTTGCCGTCGGGCCTCGCTGCGAGCCTGTAATCAACGGAGCCATGGACACCCCTGAAACCATAGCCAAAGTAAATCCCCCTTAAACTGCTCGCGTCTGGTATGTTGTCACCGCGGCATGACGTCTCGACAAACAGGACGCCTGTTACAGCTGGGGAGACAGGGGTTCTGAGCTCTGAAAACGGCGTCCACACAGCTAGTGAGCCATGAGGAGGCTTGAAGCCCAGGTCTCCGCACGCCCCTCCCCTGTCACGCCCCTCCCCTTGTCCACGCCCCTCCCCTGTCACGCCCCTCCCCTTGTCCACGCCCCTCCCCTGTCACGCCCCTCCCCTGTCACGCCCCCCCTCCCCTTGTCCACGCCCCTCCCCTTGTCCACGCCCCTCCCCTGTCACGCCCCTCCCCTGTCACGCCCCTCCCCTGTCACGCCCCTCCCCTGTCCACGTCGTACAACCCCCCTTATCCACGCCCCTCCTCTGCCCACAACCCACCCCTTGTCCACGCCCCTCCCCTGCCACGCCCCTCCCCTGTCACGCCCCTCCCCTGTCACGCCCCTCCTCTGCCCACGCCCCTCCCCTGTCACGCCCCTCCCCTGTCACGCCCCTCCCCTGTCACGCCCCTCCCCTTGTCCACGCCCCTCCCCTTGTCCACGCCCCTCCCCTGTCACGCCCCTCCCCTGTCACGCCCCTCCCCTTGTCCACGCCCCTCCCCTGTCACGCCCCTCCCCTTCCCTTCCTCTGGGCCTCCCGCGGTGCTGGGAGAAGAACAGTACCTCTTCCCTGCTAGGAAGGAGATTCATATACTTGAAAAGCGATAAAAAACAAAAACAAAACTGTGCAAATCCAGTTTAATTAAGTTAATTTGTTAAGGACTTGTAGTGAGGGACATTGAAATTAGTAGTTTGTTTTCTTTATTAATTTTTCCCATAGAGTTACACAAGCTCGTAACATGAAGAACAAAAGCAGTCTAGTTGTGGGAATCAGGCCACTTCATCTTCTTTTCTTTTTTCTCTCAGGAAAAGCAGCAGCCCGCATTCGACTCCTCCGCAACTGCTCGGGGGTCTGTTTCCTGCTGTAGCCCCCGACTTGGTTGGATGGACAGGCGCCTGAGTTGAGGGGCTGGGGGATGTCAGCGGGTGAGGGCTGCCGTCGCAGAGGCTCCGAGCTCGGTTCCCAGCTCCCACGGGGATCCCAGCTGCCTGTGGATCCCAGCGCCAGGGGATCCGACGCCCTCTTCTGGCCTCCTTGGGCTCCTGCACTTACAGTTTCATGCGCACATAAACACATTGTTAAAAATAATAAATACAGTCTAAGAAGCAGCACGAAAGACATCGGTGGGCGCGTTAGTGCGTGGCGCTGGGACACTGCCACAGAGCAGTAACTGAGCAGGGAGGGATCTCCCTGCGTGCGAGTGGCATGTGAGTGGCTCGGTCCCCTCACTGCACTGAATAAATGGAGCTAAGGGGGGCCGGCTCTGCACCCTGGCTCCTTTCCTGCTCCTTGACCCCCCAGTGCTCAGCCCGCTGCTCCCACCGCCAGGCTTTTCCCGCCCTGGCGCACTGCAGCTGAGCCCGAACATTCCCTTCATCCCTTGTAGCGACGAAAAGAGAAACTATTCGCACAGACGTCACTCACTGAACCTGTGTCTGCTCTCCGGGGACCAAGCGACCCCCAAGGTGCTCACACTGGTGGGTCTGTGTGGAGAAATCTCCCTGGTGCCTCTGACCCGGGGCTGTACTGTGTTCCTCCCTTGCTGCGCCTGCCATGTCAGAGACCTTTGTCTCTGCCTTCACGGCCTCCCCTGCACACAGACTGTTTCCAGGGCCTGTCTTCGTCTGCCCTCTTGGTTGGCTCTCTTGTGTTTTTAATTTGTTGGTTTGTGTTTGTTTTCTTTTTGGTTTTTGGGGACGGGGCATTTCTGTGTATCCCTGGCTGTCCTGGAGCTCGCTCCGTAGACCAAGATGGCTTTGAACTCAGAGATCCTTCTATCTCTGCCTCCCAGTTGCTGGGATTACAGGTGTGTAGTGTGTGGTTTTCTTTGTGCTCCTTTCACTGTGAGTTTGCATAGTTTGATGGAAACAAGTTAATAATTATTAATACATAATAATAATAAATAATTTAAAATAATAAACAAACATGCTTGCTTCCTGCAACAATGCTGACCTAATTAAACCGCACACTCACAGGGTTCACATCATCTTTTTTTTGTCTCATTTTTAGTAAATAAATTCTGCTTCCCATCAAGAAAGATATCCCAGACAAGGGGCAAGATCATCACCAGTTCCCAGCCAGCCTGAAAGACAGTGAGTTGGAGGGCACTATGAATTTACATAGTGAGAAAAACAAATTCTCTGAGGTAGGGAGCCCAGAGAACGGCTCATTGGCAGAGCGCTTGCTCAGCACGTACAGAGCTCTGAGTTCAAGCTCCAGTTCCCCATAAACAGTCATAGAACAATCCCTGACTTAAGTTGTCTTTACAGTCCCAGCCCCCGAACCCCACCCCACCCCCGCTCCTGCTCAGAGCCGCCTGGCTCGAGTCCAGGGCAGCAGGCCTTACCTAGTTGGTGTTATGGAGTAGGAGGAGGGCTGGGGTGTGGACTTGGAGCCGCTTAGCCGTTAGCCACAGTCAGATGCAATTGCTGTCAGGCATCCTGGAACCCCTGCAGGCTCCAAGGGGTGGCCACAGCTGGCAGGAGGCAGATCTGGCATCCATGAGTCAGGTGACACCCATCTGTCACTTCCCCGGTTCCAGCACAGTCTGGGCATCACCTCACCTTGTCTTTAAATGGCTGTGTATTAAGAAGGTTCTACCATGGCTCAGTGGTTGAGAGTGCCGGCTGCTTTTCCAGAGGACCCAGGTTTGATTCTCAGCACCCACCTGGTGGCTCACAACCATCTGTGATTCCAGTTCCAGGGATCCAACACCCTCTTCTGGCCTCCATGTGCACAGACATACATGCAGGCAAAGCTCTCATACACATAACATTTTTTAAAATTAAAATCTTTTTAGTGATAGGTAGCATATCTCGATAATATCGACAACGATATTCTTATTTATGGAACACGAGTGTGACGTATAATCCTGAGCAGAATGTAATCCTGGTAAATGATGATTTTTATAGCCATCGCCGAGACAACACACCTGTACATGTCATGTGAGTGCACACACACAATTCCCACAGGCTGGGATCAGATAATGGCAGGCTGTGGAATCTCTTCTTAAAACTGTTGAGCAAGGCAAGAGACACAGCAGGATACGGTACAGCTCGATCCACAAACCAGCCATTAGCCGGGCGCTGATGGTGCATGCCTTTAATCCCAGCACTCGGGAGGCAGAGGCAGGCGGATCTGAGTTCGCAGGCGGATCTGAGTTCAAGGCCAGCCTGGTCTACAGAGTGAGTTCCAGCACAGCCAGGGCTACAGCAGAGAAACCCTGTCTCGCTACCAGTATCAACTCAACGCTGGGCATGACACCCAAAGACAGCATGACTCACATGTGGCGAGTCACGGTGTGATTCAGACGGAGTTGGGTCTGAATGCTTCGTGTTTCTTGTTTTTTTAAGTTTTGATCTGTATTGATACTTCCTTCCTCTCCAGTGGGCTCAGTCTGTTCTGCTGCATTCAAGATTTGACAGTTTTAAAGTGCTCGTTAGGAAACAACATGGCCCCGAGACACCTTTTCTTTACAGACAGCTCCATTTTCAGCTCTGTGCGCTGCAGTAGAAGACGCCCCAAGTGGAAACAGAATCTGTGTGGGCTCCAGGGCAAGTCAGGGACCAGGCAAAGCCTCTGGAGACTCTATGGGGGTGTTCAAAGGTCAAATGTAAACAAGTTTCTATGCCTACTTCCTGGGCAAAGCAGACTTGTTCTGTAGAAGGTTCTGTGCTCCAGGGTTCTCCATCCAGTGACACGGACCCTGCAAAGGAGTCAGATTACATAAGCGTTCCTCTCAAGACTTGTCCTTTAAATGCTTTTAGTTTTAGGCGACTTTGTGCCCTTTCAGATTTCCTTCTAATGGTTCTCAGCCTGTAGGTCGTGACTTCTTTGCGGGTTGCACAACCCTTTCACAGGGGTCCTAAGACCATCTGCATTTCACATATTTACATTGCGATTCCTAACAGTAGCAAAGCTACATGTTATGAAGTAGTAACACAAATAATTCTGTGGTTGGGGGGGTCACCACAGCATGAGGAACCGTGTTAAAGGGTCTCGGCGTTAGGAAGGGTGACAACCGCTGACTCTAGAACACCCCGACTTACCTCAGCAATGACTTCTCGCCCTGTCCAGATGTGCCATCTTAGTGTTGGCTTTTGTCTTCTTCTCAAGTCGCTGGCTTAGAGCACTCTACGGAGCCGACGAGGAATAAGGTCTGACTCATCCTTTATTATTTCTAAATGAAATTCTGAAATAATATGCGGTTTTAGTTAATCTCTCTGAAAGAAAAGCTTTCCTTACATGGCTTAATATTAGATTTAAATCCAGCAGATGGATCTGGGATGCACCTAGCTCTCAGGGTAGAGATGCATAAAATGAAGGGGCCACGGAACACTATGCAAATCAGAGCTCAACGGTGCTCATTACACCAGGGAGTCTACCTCTGAACCTTCTTCCCAAACTAGCTCCAAAAACACGGCTTCCAGGTTTACATGCTGTATCAGGGGCTGCAGGAACACCTCACGGGAATATACTCAGCCATGGCAGACATCACCAATGCCTGCAAGGGAACTTCACAGCCAGCCCTGGGGTGAACCTCATCACTCCCAAGAAAACCCACCCATGACCTTAGAGTTCCCATAGCTTCTCCATGTCCCTTTCAGATGTTGATACACAATGGCAGGGATTTGTTTTTGTCTCCCAAGTCTGTCAGTCATGAGGTCTGACTGTGTTCAATAGGCTGTTGGCCGAAGTTGGGTTCAGGTCTGCTCCAATGAGCAAAGTTCTTCCCACAGCAGAGGCAAGAAAGCAAGCCTATCCACATGAATATTCAACTCACTGCTCAGGCCACGCCTACTGACATCCCATTGGTTAGAGTCAACCACATGGCCAGATACAAAGAAAGGGGCTAGAAGAGTTCAGGATGACTTGTCTCTGGACAAGTCACACGGCCTGTGGAGGGTTTGCACTGGATTAGTCCTGAAGCAGCAGCAGGCAGAGAGACCTGGACAACTGTTATTTCTCACGGTTCTGGAGATGGGCACTAGGAAACTGGAGTCTGGAGAAGGCTTCTTGGATTGCTGAGAGCTTTCTTCTTTCTGTGTCTTCACAGGGCAGGGTGTGTGTGCTCACCCACTACCAACACACCTGGGAGACACAGAGCTAGAGAGGGGAGACAGAAGAGAGAATTCCAGTTCATCTTTGTCCTTTACGGTGAGTAACGCCATCAGAGCTGCCTTGCCTTCATAGCCCGAGCTAGCTCTAGGAAGACAGTATCTCCAAACACCATCACACTGGAGATAAGAGTGTGAAATTTGGGAGAACACAGATACTCGATCCATAACAGGCCCGTGTAGTAAGCCATTGTGTGGGCTCAGCAAACAGGACAAGGAGGCATTCATATCTGCAAGCCCTGCCAGACCTCAGCAGAGGGAACCACCGTCATGGCCAGTGCCATACTCACAGAACCCCGGGCATCTCAGCTCAGGTGTTTCATTCTTTCAGAACCCCCAGGTGCTCTACTGACAGCACGTGCAGATCATTAGCAATCAAACACCCCACAGAAACCCAACACCTGCAGACAATACAAAACGCCCTAGACCTAGGACAGCCCCTCACCCAACAGTGCATAAAACAATTTCAAACATAACTGGAAGTAAACTTCCCCAACAGCCTGAGTGGGAAAACCTGATCTCTTTGGAAGAGTTTAGGGTTTGAGTGAGAAGCACAGAAGAAGCAAGGCAGGAGGAGGGAGGGACCTCTGACAGAGAATTGCGGCATGAAGGGGCAGCCTACAGTGAGTGTCTAGGTCTTTACCTGGGCCCTGGCTTCCTTCTGGAATCCATCAAATGCCACAAGACTACAAATAATTAAGAGGTGGAGAGCAACTCCAGACTCATGCTTCTACTGCCAATCAGGTTGAGGCGGGATCTTGCTGTGTAGTGCTGACTATGGCATATGGCAGTCTTCCTGCCTCCACCTCCCACATGCTACCTGACATTAATCACATGAGCTGGAGGAGGGGGAGGAGGGCTGTGAGATGCTCTTCAGGACACAGCATAGCCCGTTGCTCTGGTTACCTACACAAGAGCTGCCCAAGAGCAAGCCAGAGCGATCAGCCAGCATCCCAGCGGGCAACACTAACGGATGCAGTAGTGTACTAAGCAGCAGAAAGAAAGGGTCGTGTTGGGGTTGAAGGGAAGGGGTGGACATGATCGGGATCCATTGTGTACAAGGATGGAATTGTTAAGGAGAAGGACAGAAAAGCTGGCCAGCACAGTGTGTCAGCACTAGCCGAGAACCTTCCACTAACTCACACGGCCTGCAGTCTCCTACACCGTGTGTCACTGTTTTCAATGCACAGAACTGTCACTAACTTGGTTAAATTTATTTCTAAGCATCTTTATTCTCTGGATTCCATTATGAATGGAGCCAGTGAGGTCACTCAGCGGGTAGAGCCACCTGTCCTGGGGACAGGTTTGAGCCCGGGTTCCCATATGGCAGGAGAGAACAGACTCCTGCACTTCCACAAGCACACTGTGGCATGCATGTGAGCACACACACACACACACTCACACACTCACACACACTCACACACACTCACATTCACACACACACTCACGTTCACACACACTCACACACATTCATACACACACACACACTCACACACACACTTACACACATGCACACACAGTCACACACACTCACACACATACACACACTCGCATACACATTCACAGATACTCACATTCACACACACACTCACACACACATTCATACACACACTCACACACACACACACTTACACACATGCACACACAGTCACACACACTCACACACATACACACACTCGCATACACATTCACACACACACTCACACATGTTCACACACACACTCACGTTCACACACACACACACACTCACACACACACACTCGCATACACATTCACAGATACATTCACACACACACTCACGTTCACACACACTCACACACACATTCATACACACACTCACACACACACACTTACACACATGCACACACAGTCACACACATACACACACTCGCATACACATTCACACACACACTCACACACATACACTCGCATACACATTCACAGATACTCACATTCACACACACACTCACGTTCACACACACTCACACACACATTCATACACACACACACACACACACACACACACACTCACACTCACACACACACACATGCACACACAGTCACACACACTCACACACACACACACTCACACATGTTCACACACACACTCACACTCACACACACACACACACACATGCACACACAGTCACACACACTCACACACACACACACACTCACACATGTTCACACACACACTCACACTCACACACACACACACTTACACACATGCACACACAGTCACACACACTCACACACACACACACACTCACACATGTTCACACACACACTCACACTCACACACACACACTTACACACATGCACACACAGTCACACACACTCACACACACACACACTCACACATGTTCACACACACACTCACACTCACACACACACACACTTACACACACACACACACTTACACACATGCACACACAGTCACACACACTCACACACACACACACACACACTCACACATGTTCACACACACACACTCACACTCACACACACACACACTTACACACATGCACACACAGTCACACACACTCACACACACACACACACTCACACATGTTCACACACACACTCACACTCACACACACACTTACACACACACACACACTTACACACATGCACACACAGTCACACACACTCACACACACACACACTCACACATGTTCACACACACACTCACATTCACACACACACTTACACACACACACACACTTACACACATGCACACACAGTCACACACACTCACACACACACACACTCGCATACACATTCACACACGCACTCACACATGTTCACACACACACTCACACTCACACACACACACATATGCACACACACTAAATAAGTAAATGTAATAAAAAAGTTTGGTATTTTTTCTTGGTTTCCTTCCAGATAACTCACCCTCATTTAAAGGAAAGCTGTGTTTTCAGCTGAGTGTGGTGTCAGCCGGGGTTTGTCCTGCTGGGGCTTTACAGGGCGAAGGGCATGTCAGAGGTGTTTCAGGGTTACTTTTATATTTACTGTTTTATGTGTGTGGGTGTTTCAGCTGCATGCGTGTCTGTGCTCCGCGGGCATGCGGTGCTTGAGAAGGCATCAGATCTGGGACTGACCACTGTGAGCCGCCACAGGGCGCCGGGAACCCGGGTCCTCTGCAGGAGCAGCAGGGGCTCTGGCCGCTGAGCATCTCTCCACCCTCCTTTCAGAGGTTTTAGCATAAACTTAGGTGTAGTTTTGCTAAATACTTTTTGGTCTGCTGAGATGACTGTGCAGTGTTGGCCCTTTGGTTAACGTGGCGTATCAGATTACTGGTTACATCTGCTGAACTCTCGTCTGGGATAAGTGACCCTTGACCCTTTACTTCAGATGCTGCTGAACTTGGTTAGCATCAGAGTTATCATCCACAATTTTATTTTTGATTTTATAACATCTTTGCCTGGCTTTGACATCAGAGTAATGTCCCTGATACCAAATATTTTCAGATTTTTTTTGGGGGGGGGGCGTGTAATAAATTTTTGGAAATTTAAAAAAATTGGTATTAATCTTTTTTGAGACATTTGCTCGGATTCAGCACAGCAAGCACTGGGCCCTGCGACTTCCTTGGCAGGGATTTTCTCCTGGCTTTTTGTCTCTCCAGACTTCCCATTTCTTTCTGATCCAGACTCGGCTGCCAACATGTTTCTAGGAATTTGTCCGTTTCTTCCAGGCTCTCTAATTTGTTGACATGTACCCAGGTGCGATTTTTGGGAGCCTGCTTGAGTCTCACTTGAGTTTTCTCACTTGTCAAATGAGGAAATATAAAAACAGCAGCTTCGCATCAGGCTGTGGTAGGAACTGAGTCAGAACTGCAGTGTTTAGCACAGAGAACACTGACTCTGCTTGGTAGAAGCTGTTCTCACTAGTGCAGACAGGGCTTCCTGAAAGCTGCAAGGTAGCCTAGCTTACCATAGGCAATGAGGAGTCCTTGACCTCAGTGTGGGTGCTGGGGGTGCTGGCCAGCCTTTGACACACAGACAATAAGTGACCTCTTGTTAGATCACCGGGCTGGGGGCGACACACTTGTCTGAACTGGAGATCCATACAAGACTCAGGAAAAGCCCCAAGAAGAAACGCTTGAGGAGATCTTAAAAGAGAAGAGATGGCTGGGCGGAGGCTTGCTGCACAAACGCAACCTGAGTTCAGATCCCCAGCATCACACAGAGTCTCCAGCTGTGCTCACCCGCGAGGCTCACCAGGGCTCGCATGCTGCCAGCCATGCTCTGGGTTCAGTGAGAGACCCCGCCTCAAGAGAAAAGGAGGAGATTGATAGAGGAGGGTGCTGATGCTCTCTTCTGGCTTCTCGTATACCTCTCACGCCATGCACACACACACTCACATATACAGCACACATGCACACACAGCACACACACACATGCACTCACACACACATACACACACACACACTCAGACACACCACACACACAGAGCACACACACACACAGCACACACACACACAACACACACACACATACACACAGCACACACATACATGCACACACACATGCACACCCACACACAGCACACATACATGCACACACACAGCGCACACAAACAAACATGCACACACACAGCACACATGCACACACAGCACACACACACACAGCACACATGCACATACACACAGCACACACACATACACACACACTCAGACACACCACACACATGCACACGCACAGCACACACACACACATGCACACACACACACAGCACACACACTCACACACAGCACACATGCACACACACAGTACACAAAAACACATGCACACACACAGCACACATGCACACACACACACTCAGACACACCACACACACACATCAGACACACACATGCACACACATACACACACACACAGCATGCACACACACATGCACACACACATACACATACACTCACACACACCACACACACACAGCACACACACACACATGCACACACACAGCACACACATATACACACACACAGCATGCACACACACATGCACACACACACATACACATACACTCACACACACCACACACACACACACAGCACACGCACACATACACATACACTCACACACAGCACACACACACATGCACACACACACATGCACACACATGCACACACACAGCACACACATATACACACACACTCACACACACAGCATGCACACACACATGCACACACACACATACACATACACTCACACACACCACACACACACAGCACACACACACACATCACACACACACAGCACACACACACATGCACACACACATACACACCACAATCATACCACACAAACATATCACACACACACACGCTCACACACACATACACACCACACATACCACACACTCATACATACACACACCACATGCATAACACACACATCATACACACTACACACACACCACAATCATACCACACACACACATCACACATATTACACGCCACACACATCACAGACACATACATACACACTCACACACACACACACACACACACACATCCCATACACCCCACATCCCACACACCCGACACACACACACCATACACACATTGGGAAAATGCAGTCTTTGAGAGATGCTCAGGGATTAAAAGCGCTGCTCCTGTGGAGGTCGAGGGTTGGATTCTCGGCATCCACATCAGGCTCACGACTGCCTGTAACTCCAGTTCCAAGGGATCTGACACCTCTGGCCTCTGTGGGCTCCTGCATGTGTGTAGAACACATATAAAAAAGCAGGCAAAACACATACACATAAAATAATTATTTTAGGTCTCTTTTTAAAGCCAAGTGGAGGCAGCAGACTGTCAATTTCTGCAAGAGACACCTGGGTTGCCCCAGACCCAGCAGGCCACAGAGTGTCAACATTTGGGTCTGGCTACATTTCAGAGACCGTGTTCTCCACGGGTTCTACATGAGTGTATGATAAACACACATGGCCCTGAAATCGACGCTTGGAGAAGCCAGAGGGACTGTTGCTTCTACACCAAGCCCAGGACCGGCTGCTGGGACGTGGGGACTCACCAGCACAGAGTGTCTCCCGGGTCCCACGTGCCCAGCCACCCCACGAGAACAAGCTCATGTGGGTGAGTCTTGCCTACACCCTCACTCCCAGGCCTGTAGCCATCTCCAAGAGACCTAAGAGAGAATGTGATCTGGTCACATTCTCTGTCCTTAAACCCAGAGACACAGCCTGATGGAGCTGAGTCAGTACAGCAGAGGGGATTGGCAAACCTCGAGCTGGCTCTGCTGAGCTCTGTGGGGCTCAGCAGAATCTACCTAATAAGCATGCCTCTTTGTTCAAACCGGCCTGAATGGGTTTCTCTCATTTGCCACCCAAAGAAACCCAATATAATGGGGCTGGAAGATGGCTCAGTCAATTAAGTTCTTGCTTTGCAGGCATGAGGACCAGAGTTCAATCCCCAGAACCAGGTAAAAAGATACGTGGTTGTGCACACTTACAATCCCAGATCTGAGTAGGCAGACACAGGCAGAGCTTGGGGCTTTGCAGATCTTCGGGGCTGGCTGTCTGGCCAGCCTAGCCCACTTGGTAAGCTCCTGGCCAGTGAGGGACCCTGTCTGAAACAAGCCGGGGCTGTAGAGATGGCTCGGTGGTTAAGAGCAGTTGCTGCTCTTGCAGAGGACCGGGGTTCAGTTCCCAACACCTATGTCCAGCAGTTCACAACAGCCTGTAACTCCAGCTCCAGGGGCTCTGACACCCTCTTTTAGTGTCTACACACACACACACACACACACACACACACACGACGACACACAATCTTAAAAATGAAAAACCTCACACTGGTATACATGCACGCATCCGCACACACAAAGAGATCTAACTGACTGTTCTAACCCAGCAAATGACCTCCCCTAGGGACACACTATGGCAGTGGAGTCTCTGAGATCAAAGAACTGCCCCCAGAAGTCCCCAGCACACCGCACCCTGTCTGCCTTCTGCCTCCTGGATTCGTGCACTTGCCGCCCTGGGATACCGCCATGCCACAGGCTCCGGGACCCTGCAGCCCTTCCCCATCTCATTTGCATCCCTAACACAATTGCCAGGCATGAGACTCAGGAGCCGGGGCTAAGCACTCCCAGGATTTATCAAAAACCGCTCTGCAGTTCTGGAGATTGGGGGCATTTTTTATGCATCCTTACTGTCACGGAGCAATTCAATACACCATTGTCTAGGAGGCAAGAGAATTCTCAATTTGATTTAAAACCTAATATGGGAAAGAACTTTCCCCCTTCCTTTCCAGTGATATTAGGTAAGTCCTGATTGAGAGCAAAGCTTGCTGAGGCTTCATGGAGCTTCAAGCCATATTCTCTTTTGAAGCAGTCCATGTCCTGCCGTGTGTGCATGTGTGTGTGTGTGTGTGTGTGTGTGTGTGTGTTCAGATGCATGTCTGGGGAATGCCAGAGGCTAACTTCATCAACGCTCTCCATCTTACTTTTGAGACAGGGTCCTCTCACTGAACTTGGAATCTGGGCATCAGCCAGGCAGGCAAATGAGCTTTAGGGTTCTACCTACCTTCTCTCACCCTCTTCTTCCCCCCTTCCCCCCTGCACCCTTTTCTAGCTCTGGGGATACAGGTATGCACTCCTATTCCCATATTTTCCACGAGTGATGGATATCTGAACCTGACTCCTCATGCTTGTGGGGTACTTTAGCACTGGGTCATCACCACAGGCTGGCCCTGTGGACATGCCTTGAAGCTGCCGAAATTGCTAGTGGGAAGGGCCCATGGCACACAGGGAAGAGCCTGAGGACACAGAGGGTTCCAGGTCTGAATTTTACAGGGCTCCAGCCGAGGACACTGACTGTTTATAACCTCAGGCTCATTAGCTCATAAGCCCTTCAACATCTCACCAGGGAAATATCAGTATTTATCTCCGAACGAGGTCTGGTTCTTAACTGTGAAAGCTCAGAAATTCAATCTTGGAAGTCCCAGAAGTTACTGGAAGCTTTAATACACATAACCAGGGAGGGAGCTGAGAAGAGAGTAGAAGATTTAGTCACTTCAAGCATCTCAGAGGTTCTAGTTGGTCAGACAAGCTCATGTCTCCCCGTGGGAAGTCAAGGCACCCCACAGTGGCTGAGCAAACATGAACTTGGCTGCTGGGCTCTCACTGCACAGTGTGAAGTTTGATGGTGCAGTGCTCCCACGGGCAGGGCCTCAGTCAGCCTCTGCCCCCTCTGCCCACGGGCAGGGCCTCAGGCAGCCTCTGCCCCCTCTGCCCACAGGCAGGGGCTCAGGCAGCCTCTGACTCCACTTCTGCCCACGGGCAGGGGCTCAGGCAGCCTCTGCCCACAGGTGAGGGCTCAGGCAGCCTCTGTCCCCTCTGCCCACAGGCAAGACCTCAGGCAGCCTCTGCCCACAGGCAAGACCTCAGGCAGCCTCTGTCCACGGGCAGGGGCTCAGACAGCCTCTGTCCACGGGCAGGGGCTCAGGCAGCCTCTGTCCCCTCTGCCCACAGGCAGGGCCTCAGGCAGCCTCTGTCCCCTCTGCCCCTGGGCAAGACCTCAGGCAGCCTCTGCCCACGGGCAGGGGCTCAGGAAGCCTCTGACTCCACTTCTGCGAGGCTTCATTTCACTTGTCAGCCCAGGGCTGGTTCTCGGGTTGGTTTCTTCCTGAGTGCTGGCATGAATAGTTTTCGTGGCTTAAATCAGGATATTTTTAGTTCTTATCCACACTCCTGGAGGACTCATGTAGTCACCCCTGTGTGGGTAGAAACTTGGTTTTGACTGTACCTGGGGTGGTGGAGAACAGGAAGGTGTTGGCTTGGCTCAGATGGTGGCTGAGGGCGACAGCTGATCCTGGCGCCTTAAGCACAACATCCGCTCCTGACAGAGCTCTGCACTCGACCTTACGGCCGTGCCCTCCATACATCTTTCCAACAACCCAACAGGAAAGCACCTGTGTCTCCCAGGTGGCTCAGTGGAGAATGTGATCAGTGAGTTTTCTCTTCTGTCTTTATAACAGTGTCAAGTAAGAACACTCACTCCCGGCGGCACGCGGTGCTGCGGACACTTGGCAGCTGAAGGCTCAGCCTAGATAAGACTCTCACACCATCCCTCCGAAGGAGAGCAGGAAGAACATAAGAGCTGGAAGACAGGGACCTGCCCTGGGCCTATACCAGACTGGGCCTGTCGACAGCCTAGCACGGCTACGGGAGAGGCTCGGGTGAGAGTGAGAAGAACGTATTTATAAATATATATAAATAGCATAATATAAATATAAAACATGCACGTGTAAAAAGAGCGTCCAACGCCTCTGCTCACTCTTCTGCTGCTGATGGCGGGAGTTCCTCTGAGCATCCCACGGTCCCATTTCCCAGGGCTGCATGTGTGGAAGATCCTTCCTGTAGAGCAGTCACGACTGCGGTGCCCACTGCTCGCCTCTCACCGGCCCCTGATGTACCCACCCTCTATCCCCACGCCTCATGCTCCAGTCTCAGCCACGAAGAACGACAGGGAGACAGCTGCACGTCCTGTGAAATCCTGCTGTGAGACGCCGCGGAAGCTGGACAGCAAACCTACAATCCGCGGGGAACCGCGTGACTTGATGAATTGCCCCTCGGACAGATGGGCTTTTGGTGTTCAGGGCAAAGCAGCGTGTACAGGTGCCACAGAGGCTAGAGAGGGCTCGGGTCCCGCGGAGACAGAGGTGCAGAGGTTGTGAGCTGCCGGAGCTGCTGGGAACCGAAGTCCGGTCCTCCGCAAGAGCAGCGCACGCTCCTAACCGCCAGCCGACCGTCCGCTCCCAATTATTTTCGTGTGAGTTTTCCACTAGCTAGAGCGTCTCCTGTGTAAACTGAGAGTTTCAGCACCAGATGCATAAACAGGGCATGAAGCTCCGAGATGTGGTTAAGGAGAAGGCTTTTATTGAAAATATGAGGTTTCTGGAAGAGTCTGGAGCAGAGAGAAAGTGGTTGACTGAACATGGCCAGCAGACTGGGCCTGAGCAATGGAGAGAGAGCGGGGGGGGGGGGGGGGAGAGATGGAGGGAAGAGAGGGACGGGGTATATGAAATCATAGTTCATTGCTAAAAGGAGCCAAAAACCATCGTGTCTGCATCCAAATGACAGATTTTGTCCTAGTGGTGTGCAGCATGCTTTTATTTCTTGTTCTATTCCTGGTTTGGTTACTCGAGAACTTTTTATGGTACTGTATTAACTGACTAAAATACAGATTCTGTGTTGCATAAATCATGGCCCACTTTAAGGACCCTAAGAACATATGTTTTTAAGTGCCTACATAGGCCCGAGTCTGAGGTGATTCTCACTGGCCGTTTAACAAACACTTGTTACAGTGATAAAAGTTCCAAATGCAGGCTTCGGTGACCTTTAACTTCTGCCTCTAGTTTTATCTGTCTCAACAGATCACCGTTTGGCTGACAGATGCCATCCAAGAATCAAATTGCTTCAACTCCTGTGAGTCCTGGACTTGCTGAAAGCTGATGGCCAGTCCAGCCGATGTGACCACCCCTGGATCAGCGAACCAGATGTACCCCACTGCCTAACCCCCCCCAGCTTTTGACTAAAAGCAGCCTTTTGGGGCCCTAAGAACAACGCCCAGTCCCAGCAGGAAGCAGTCTAAGAGATTACAACGCCCCATTTCCCCAGGCTGGAACTTTTAGTCAAAAGAGGACTCTGTAGGACTGGGGACATGGTGACATAGTGCCTATTGGCACGCCAGAACATTACCCTGTTGAGGCCAGACAGACTCAGATTCATTACCAAAAAGGGGAACCTAAATTATAGTTAATAACTTTAGTTAGAAAGAGAATCAGTGCAGTACAGGTTATGGTTCTCAGACAACAGTACCAGTTTCTTAGGAATCCTACAGGGGTTGACTATAAAGTGATCAATGCTCGTGGTCAAGAGCTAGAAACAGCTGCTCCATGATTGGAACAGTCACAAGTGGAAGGGGGTAGTGAAAGGATTTAAGAAATATAACGTGTCTACATCCCTCACGTAGTCTCCCGGCCACCCCAAGCACCTCCCTGTCTCCCGGCCACCATTCCTGCGCGTATGAATTCCTAACCAATTAGTTTGAGAGATGCAGAACTTGAGGAGCTCTGAGCCAATCGGAGCTGCACAAGCCCTGTCCCCAGACCCCTTCCCCTGCACCCCATAAAAGGCCAAGGGACAAAGGGATCGAGGTCCGCCATGCTTGCTCCTTGTGTGGGAACTTGCTGAGTGGAAAACGGCGCGTCGGACAATAAAAGCCTCTTGCATTTGCATCGGTCTGACTGTCTCTTGGTTCCTTGGGGGTCAGCTGGCCAGTCTTTTCAGGGGGAGAGAGAAGGTCAACAGGGAGAGGGGAGAGGAGGGAGAAAAGGAGAGAGGGAGACAGGGGGAGAGAGGGTGAAGGGAGAGAGGGAAACAGAAGGGGAGAGGGAAGAGAGGGGGGAGAGGGGAGGAAATGGGGGGGGAGACAAAGTGAGGGCAAAGGAGACCCAGAGAGCACATATCCAAAACCCAGGGTTGTAAGGAGTAACTGCAGGAAGCCCAGGATGGAGACGTGTAGGAGGGCTGGGTGCCCCATGGCTCCGCCGTGTGTCACAGGAGCAGGCACTGAGGAGCCTGGAACCAGCAGGGCTCTGGTGTGCTCACAGCACCACAGATGCCACTGTCCCTCCTGCCAGGGACAACAGAAGTGGCCCCTTGGGAGGGAGCGGCTTCAGTCTGTCAGAATCTGGGAAATGGAGCTTCCTCTGGACCTGGCCTCTCCTGGCTCCTCTGCTGCAGGTGAGGCCAGCAGGGCCCCTCCCACTTATTATGGGATGCTAAGGACCCAGTTTTGCACGGGCCTCCTAAGTGTCCATAGCTGCCGTGTGCTCGAGACTGCAAGAGCCGCATCCGGGTCGCAGCGTCCACAGTGCCCCTCCCCACCCCGTGACTCTCACGTGCTTTCCATCCCCTTTTCTGGAATGTTCCTGGAGCCTGGAGAGCCTCTGTCTCTACTTGCTCAGCAACCCTGAGCAAAACGTTAAGGAGCCTCTTCGTCTCTTCGTCACCACACATCTGAATCCCGGTGCGATTTCAGTTCCAAAACACTTGAAGAGCGGAGCGTGGCAGAAGCGAGGGGACTTGTTAAACAGCAATAATGAGAATTATCATTACAATAATGACAGCTATCATTATCAGTTACCACACTTGGGAACCCCAGGGAGCCCTGGTGGGGTGTCAGAAGCTCCTCTCCGGGGTGATCGTCTGTGACGATGACAGCCCTGTGTCTCATCTCATTAAGCGCACATTTGGAAGTCACATGCCCAGCACCCTGTTTTTGTAGTTCTGTCTGCAGAGCTTGGGGGGGGAGCACGGTGATCCACGCAGAACAACGGCAGCGAAATTCCAACGCTCAACTTGCGCAGCCTCCTGCGTCCTGCCTTGTGTCTGGAAAAGAGTGAGCAAGTCTCACCCACACAGCCCCAGGTTGCCCAGTCATTCCAACAGAGACAAAGCTGACCTCCCACTTGGTAGCTGAAACACAGGAACACGGGGCCCGGGGGCTCCGGGACAGCTGGTGACAGGTGTCTAGGGCCTGACTCACTTCCTGTCTTTCAGGGACACCCATGCCAGCTCCCAGCTTTTAGGTTTTATGTCCTAATTCTAGCCCAGAGTCAGGCTGGAGGTGTCAGGTCTGGTTTCTGCTGATGGTACCAGGGACTCCCCCATCTTGCCTTCCCGGTACATGTGGGTCCTGTGAGGCTGTGACCCAATGCCTGAAGAAGTTTTTCTTTCCCCACTTAAGGTCACTGAACAGACATAAGGAACTTGCTGTGCTCAGAAGCCAAGCTCCACCTCCCACCGTCCCTCCCCACTGTGGACTGGATTAGACAGACACTCCAACTCCCTCGCCCAGTGTGGGTACCCAGCTCCAAAACACGCTCTGGCAGTCTTCCAGGACATCCGACGGGGCTGTGCTCCCAGTGTTCACAGGGGCTCCACACTGATATCACCACTCGCCCTGCTCCAGTTCCGCACTGGCGTTTCTGAGACCGCATCTCCTTGCTCCGTGCTTGTCTCGGACTCTGCTTCTGGGAAGGCCCAGGCCAAGACAGTCTTTACTCTTGCCCAGAAAGAGAATATTCACTCAGGGCTCCTGTGCATCAGCCTCCTCACCCCTCACCCCTGCCAGCTCCAAGGTGGCAGCTACATCCCTGCTTGTTTATGAGAAAGCGGAGAGTGGAGGCCGTGGGGCCAGCAAGGGACAGGACCAGGGCACTTAGGGCTCAAAAGCCTTGCCCATCCGTCACATGACCCACCCTCCGCCCGGCAGGGTCAAGTCTTGCTGTGAGGGCAGAGCTGAGCAGTTGCTGCATGCTGTGTGACTTTACCTTGGGAGATGGAAGGAGTGTCTATTCTGTTCACCCCAGATAGTGCGCAACAACAGACCCAAGAGATCATTTCACCCAAGTCTAGACTGGCCACCCAGTGGGTCTACTGGGGCCTAAGAGCATGGGCTACTCACACCCCAGTGAGAGTCATGAGAGCTGTTCCGCCATTGTTGCTGCTTGTATACCTTTGGGGAGAGGCCTTGATTTTCATAGCTTCCTTATTGGGTTTGTTTCCTTCCTGGGACTTAATCTTCACTTCCTTCATCTTCTGGTCTTCCCTCCTTCCTCCAGGAGGCACCGCTTCAAGCCGGAGGAACAGCTACACAGCACTACAAGTAAGAGGCGATCACCGCCACACCAATCATCGAGGGGATGGACTGCGCCAAGGCAGCCAGCTCAGCCCACAGAGGCCGCAGTGCCAGTATTTTAAGACTGCCTGGGCAGGGACCCGCAGCCGTGCGACCGTGGAGTTGGCTGGGGTGTGCTGTCCTCAGCACCGGGCTGTGTAGGAAGCCGGAAACAGACGCTCAGCTCGGAGGTGTCCGCTTGACTTCTAATTCCCATCCCCCGTCTGGTGTTTTCATGCTGGCCCCAGTTTCGTGGCCTCAGCTTCGTGGTTGCACGCACTGAACGCAGGAGCGTGGGCTAATGCGGTCCCCTCCCTGCGTGGGAAAGGCTGGTGGATGTTTCAACTTGAAGATTTTTCCCAATAATCTTTGGTCCTTGGCTGAGCCCAAACCCAACTTCATTCTTGAACAGGGCAAATAAAACCCATGCCCTGACTCAGATCACAGGAAACACAAGTCTGGGAGTGGTTACCCTAGGCAAAGCATAAATGCACAGAGTGTTCCAGGGAGGGCTCAGACCTGTTCAGGGCAAGCGTTTGTGCTGGGTGCAGCAGGAGCTACCCAAGAGAAAGCAGAGGGGAAAGTCTGGAAGGGTCCACTTACAGCAAAGTTTCAGCTTCACCTGGCAGTGTTCTGCATTACAAGCAGCAGGATTCAGAAAGCTTTAGCAGAGAAGGAAACGGTGGCAGCGAAGAGCAAACAGTGTGTCAGTCAGCAACTGCTGAGCCCGAGCTGCTTGACAAGTAGTTCCCAGCCGTCGGCGGCTCACAGCAAGCACACAGTCCTCACTCCTAGGCCTTCGTGCTGGCTGGAATGCTACCCCAGGCTCTGTTTAGGTCTGTGCTGGGTGTCTGTCCTCTCTGGACCAGTGGCTACCTGTGGCTTCTCTGCTCATAACAGAGGTCAGAACAGCGAGCCAAAGCTTACAGGAATGTTGGCTTCAGTCAAGCTCTGGAATATTCCATTGGCCTGGGCATGCTCTATGAAGGAAGGGGGAGAGTAGGTATATGGAGGTGTATGAGGTGTGTGTGTGTGTGAGAGAGTGTGTGTGTGAGAGAGAGAGAGAGAGTGTGTGTGTGTGAGAGAGTGTGTGTGAGAGAGTGTGTGTGTATGTGAGAGAGAGTGTGTGTGTGTGTGAGAGAGTGTGTGTGAGAGAGTGTGTGTGAGAGAGAGTGTGTGTGTGTGTGAGAGAGACAGAGAGAGAGTGTGTGTGTGTGGGAGAGAGACACAGAGAGAGAGTGTGTGTGAGAGTGTGTGTGTGTGTGTGTGTGAGAGAGAGAGAGAGAGAGAAAGAGAGAGAGAGAGAGTTTGTGTATGTGTGAGAGTGCATGGGAGTGTGTGAGTGTGCTCTCTGTGTGTGAATGTGTGTGAGAATATGTGTGAGTGTGTGTGAGTGTGTGCCTGTGTGTGAGATCTGTGTGTGTGAGTGTGAATGTGTATGTGTGGTGTGTCTGTGTGTATATCTGTGTGTATGGTGTGTGTGTTTGTGTGTGTCTATGTGAATGCGGTGTGTGTGTGTGGTGTGTGTGTGTGGTGTGTGTGTCTGTGTGTGTATGAGTGTGTGTGTGTCTGTATGTGTGTGTGTGGTGTGTGTGTGTGGTGTGTGTCTGTATGTGTGTGTGTGGTGTGTGTATGTTTCAAAGAAAAGAGCTACGAACTACATAACCAGGGCAGTAATCCAGGAAGACTGCAGTATTTGAAGCCATTCACAAGCCTCCTCTCTGCTCCAGCTCTTCCGCATCCCTGGCCCCGTTCCCCTCACAATTGACAGGAGCAGAGCACTTGTGGACATTAATGTCCCCCCAACCTCACGCTGTCGGACCTCTTGAACCTGTTAGTGCGGGAACAAGACTTTCGAAGTCCCGGACGCCACCCTCCACTTAGCCCTGTGTCCAGCCCTGACCCTCGAGGACCCAGGGCTTCCCTGGGTGGTCACATGGGCTACAGCATCTCAGCCTCTTGCTAGGGACTGTGCTTTGGCTGCTCCAGGTTCAACTAAAACTTTTTTATTCCATCGGGTGATTTTCCTCTTGGCCGGAGCTGAGGCTTCTGTTTCTATAAGCAGAGCCCTGGTTGCTAAGAGACAGCTTCATTCTGCATCCTGGAAGCAGCCAAGGCAGCAAGGAGCCGAAGAGACTTGAAGCTTCCCCTAGAAGAGTAAAGTATGAAATCCAGGGGAAGTAAGACCCTACGTTAATTGGAGAGTTACATAACGGCCAGACACAGTTCTAACGTCTCCTCGCACTCTGCCAAGACCAATAGGGTATATTTGAACGCGGTTATTAAATAGGGGGGAAGGAGTGGGCGGGAGTCAAACAGACAAATATAGCTGGCTCTTTTGATCGGGAGAGGAAACTTCTAATTACAGAGCCCTCCTGGTGTCATCCATCAGGTCCGAGCCTTCATTAGCCCCTGGTCATTAGAGCAGTTATTAGAACAATTAGATCTGCGGAGAACTGCAGCCTCAGCATTGACAGCCATGCCAGGGACTTGAACTTTTCATTGAAACTGAACAGAGGCTTTGCAGATCGGTAAGAAATGGACGAGCAAGTGAAGAACTCAGAGATGATTCACAAAGGGAACTGCAAAAGGAGAGAAGGATAAGGGATCACGTGTGACCATGCCTGCCTTTTACATCAGTGTGCGGGATCTGAACTCGGGTCTTCGGGCGAGTGCTGCAGGCATTCTGCCAACTGAGCCATCGCCTCAGCCCCCGGGAAACCACGTATTACATGTAAAAGTACTGTCAAGGTTATGAAAGGAAAAAGCAGGCTGTAAGGCTGCAGGCCTGCCTTGGGTCTGCTCTGTACAGAAGGGGAGTGCATGCTGGAGAGGGCGCCCTGAGCTGGCGGTCCCTAACTCTCTCCCTGGGTGGCATGTCACTATCTCTGATGGGGCCCCATCCCACCCGCCTTCCCCACACCACAGACAAGCCTGACATTTCATTAACTAAGCAGCGGGGCCAGACAGACTAATGGTGGCAGTTTACGCTGCATCCCACAGATGCTGCTGTATGCCTGCAGATTGCTGAGTCCACAAACCGAACATACAACGGGGTGTGAAGGAAGGTTCTGTGCCTGTGCCGGAATGTGGGTTCTGCCCTTTGCTAAAAGTGGTCTTATGTGAATTCTCCATCTTTCTGGTTCCTCAGTTTCCCTCTATTGTAAATGTAAGTATCACTACCTCTTAAGATTCTTGTGAAACCTGTGACATTCTGTGTCTTCTGCCTTTGAGGAGGGCGCAGTTACCTCTCGGGGACTGTAGGTAACTTAGTTTTTTTTTCCCATTTCCTAAGTGATACACAATGAACAGGCAATATAATGCAAAAAGTATTCTTTTTGTAATATTAATATTTTTATTTTGAAGTCAGAGCTCACCCTGTCCTGAGCACTGAGCGTAGCTGAGCAGAGGGCCATCCTAGGAAGCTGCGGGGTAACGGCTTAAGAAGGGCTTATTCATCCCAGAAAGGACGACGACAGAGCAGAGACGCCATGCGGTCCAGTTCCGGGTTGGTGAACCAATGAGCTGGCGGGACGCACAGTGCCTGTGCCGCAGAAGAGCCCCACCCAGCCTGGGTGACAGTTCACAAAACTCGAGTCCTTGGAGTCTGACCTTAGCCCAGCTTGCCCCTCCGACCTCTCCAGCAGCCACGGGCACTCTGGCGCTGAGGGGCAGGGGAAGGACTGCGGTCTCAGGTGAGGGTCTGGCGACTTCCCCCTCCTTTTGCTAAGTCCCTAGCAAATATGTTTTCTTCTTAAGTTACTGATTCTAAGGCAGCTGGCAAAACATCTATAATCCTGTACTACATGTGAAAAACACCTACTGTTCTTAACTACACATGCTTTTTAGTTACTCTTTCTGAGTTTCAACAGAGTCACCAATTCACCTGAGTGGCACTGCCTTGCCCAGGTGGCATTGCTCCAGGGAAAATCATCACCATTGCAATGTGTGCCAGCAGCACTGCCCAGTGCGGGGTTAGAGACCCCACAGAGCAGCCATGCCACAAGAGAGACAGGGAGACCGACAAGCACGACAAGGCCCAGCAGAGGCAAAGGGCGTTCAGGAGACAATCCCCGGAGGCCAAGGCAAAAACCTACTGTCGCCTGCCAACCAGTAGGCTGCCTGCTGAGCTCCAGCGCTGGCTGCTGTTCCCCTGCGCGGCTCCCCCGGCAGTGGCATACTCATTTAATCCCAGAATTCTCAAGACAGAGGCAGGTGGATCTCTATGAGTTCAAGGCCAGCCTGGTTTACATAGTGATTTCCAGGCCAGTCAGAGCTACAAAGAGAGACCCTGCCTCACAGAAAATAAAATATAAACAGCAGTTCCTCCTTATTGCAGAGAATTGATTCCAGGATCCATGAATGCTCAAGTCTTTTATAAAATGATGTGGTATTTGCAGATAACTGGGGCAGCTCTCTTCCACGTTCATCATCTCTGGACTGCTTATAATGCCTGCTGTGATGTAGTGACGGGCACGGGATCACTAGACTGTACTGCTCAGGAAACAATGGTAAGGAAAATGTGTACACATACTGCAATATGTATATACATTGTATATGGTACTTTTCACATTGTTACGGCAAAATAACAAGCAACTTAATGAAGGAAGTGTGTGTTTATGTTGGCTCATGGTTTGAGGGCGCACTCTATTCAGGAGCAGTAAGGTTGTTAGGAGCACCAGGCGGCTGTTCACATTGTATCCGAAGTCAGGAAGCAGAGAGAGATGAACGCTGCTGCTCATCTTGCTTTCTGTTTTTGTTCAGTCTGGGCTTCCCTGCCCATGGGATGGTACCACCCCCACACACACTGGGTGGATCTTCTCACGCCAATTAACCTTACCTAGATAATCCCTCATGGTCAGCTGGCTCTGAAACTCATCAAGCTGAACTCAAGATTAGCCATCGCATTGCGTGCACACAGACGTGCATGGTTGTGTGTGTTCAGAAAGACACTGTTGTCAAAATGCGTTCAGTCTGTGTTTTGTTGACTCCCAGGGATACAGACCACTGATTGTATTCAGAGTTTATCCATCTGCGTATACAGTTTAAAGCGCTAGAAGGAAGAACACAGTGGGAACAGACTGGAGATGTGTATACTGTGAATCCAGGGTGAAGGGGCAGAGGAGGCGGAAGAGCAGGAAAGGGACCAGGGGTGGAAATCAATTCACAAATGCCTGGCTTTCACAGGTCACCTGCTCGGTTTACTGTTGGATCCTGAGAATGTATTTGGAAATGACAACCAGTTAAAGCAGTGGGGGTCAGCAGCCGAGCTCAGGCAAGGGGCTTTAGAGGAGACAAAAAAGACTACATGGAGGGGGTGGGGCTGGGAACGTGGAGTGGTACGGGGTAGAGGTGTGTGTCCCCTCCCAGGGAAATAAATGAACAGAACTGCAAGCTGGGACCACTGTAAGCTGGATTTGATTTTCTTCATCCCCATCCCCACTGCCCAAACAAATACCTGCCTCCGGGTGTGGGGCTGCTATCAGGGCCAAGCCCCAGAAGTGAGTTCAGCCCAGAGGCTCCTGCAAAATGGCTGAGGCAAAGACCAGCCTGATGCCTGCTTCTGAAACTGGCGGAGTTGGAGGAGGAAGGACGTCAGGGTGAGAACGCCCTCACCCAGCTCAGCTCCACAGCTGGGCCCATGGCTGGGGGACTGGGATGAAAATATACTCTGCTAATTAAGCTAACTGTCTGAAAGGCAGGTTTTCTTCCCCCTTCTGGTATAGTCATCAGAAAGAGCACATAATGAGCACAAGACAAAGGAGCTTTATTTTTTCATTCACGCCTTAATCATCGTTGGGAGCACCATGCCTGCTTGGTGTAATTACAGGCTCTTGCTACTGACTGAAGCTGGTTTCCAGGGGACACAGAAGCCAGTTCCCTGCTCAGCCAGAAAGTTGGCTGAGCTCTGAGAGGGGTTTTCTGAATGAGGAGCACTTCCCTCCCAGGTCAGGCTTACCTTGTTGACTTTCGCTCACATGACAACTGGCAGATGTGAGTAACCCATCTTCATCCCACATAGCCCCCACTTTCCAGAGAGTTCTCTCAGGGTGAGGACCCAGTGGCCCACTGCAGTCGCTGGCTCGGCAGGGTCCTTTCTCCACTGCCCCCCCACCCCATCCTGCATCTTTCTCTTTTAGTCCCCATGTTCCTTCCAAAAAAACCTTTTGTGCTCAAATCCTCTCAAACTCAGACCTACTGTGCGACACTGCCCACCAGGCAGCAGCTAGCCTCCACCCTTGAGGCAATGTGTGCCTCTCAGTCATTGCTCAGCATTCAGCCTCTGGACCTGGCTACAGGCTGCCCCACTGTGTTCTGCCTCCTTTGAGACATCGGGAGCCTCTACAGGTAGAGAAGTAGGGGATTCAGGGGTTTTCTGGCCTGTATCAACCATGACAGTTTCTGCTTTAATCTGTGTCTTTATTTTGAAAAGCAGGGTTCTGCTACCACTGCTGAAGCTGGTAGTCACTAAGTAGGCCCTAAAGTGCCCTCAAGTGGGCTCTAATTGCACTGAGTTGTGCTCCTCAGGGTTCTGGACTTGTGGCCTGCACTGTGGTCTCTCCTCAGAGCCTCTTGGGAGATGTTTGCTGTCCTTGCCCCTTTGCCTCAACCAGTCTCTCAAAAGCTGTCTTCATGTTCTGCTGCCTGAGTGAAGAATTGGTCACTGTTATTTATAACCCATGAGGAAACATTTCTTCCCCTTTTCAAGTTTCCAGCACATACTTCCGGCTGCCTCCCACCTCATCCCTGGTGAGCCACGCCTCCTTTCAGTCATTCCCTCGACCATCACACTGCCCAAGCTCACAGGACCAGATAACTACTGGCTGAACCCTCTGAAACTGTGAGCCAAGATAAACCTTCTGTCCCTTAAGTCGTTCTCTGGTTATTTCGGTCACAATGACAAAAGTCTGACTGGATGATGTTGACTCTGAAGCACACCTAATCCCGCAAAGGTAGATGGTCCTCGTGATCGCTCTTCTCCAGGCCTCTGGAGTGCTGGTGCTCCAACAACCGTTTATCTTTTGCTCAGAAACCATCTAGAGTGATGACCCAAGGCAGGTTTCCATCCTCAGCCCCACCCTTGCTCCGGAAGCTCTGAGATAAGCCTGCTTCTTATCACACCTTTTAAAAACCTGTCTCCCAAGCAGAGGCAACAGCTGTTTGCAGATAGTGGTTGTTCTGAGCAATGATTTTGCTTAGGAAGAACCAAAGTCCTCACAGTTTACACTTTGCCAGGATTCGTGCACAATGCAAGCGGCTGGAGACCCAGAACCCAGGCCCCTGCAAGAGGGGGTGTTCATCGTAGGCCTTGCCCTGGGCTGTTAGTCCTAGGCAGTTTGTACCCTGAAACTCAGCGTGATTAGAAACGAATCAAATTATCTCATCAGATCAACTAGGATAGTTGTACTAGTGCATGCCCAAGGGTTCTGGGGAGGGGAGAGCACTGTTCAAGAAATGGGAGGACCCTCCTCTCCAGTTCGCTGTCCACTGACAGCCCTGGGTTTCGTTTGGTCATTTGCTTTTCAATCTGTAACATAAGCACCTGGAGAGATAGCTCCGTTGGTGTAGTTGCTGCACAAGCCCAAGGACCTGAGCTCCAGCCTCAGAGGCTGTGTTAAAACGTTGTGTGGGGCTAAAGAAGCACTATTTTATGCTAGGCTTCCATCTTGTACCCACTAACTGTTTGTTTCTGACACCGTTCCCTGGAATATAAGTTCTCAGTAACTCCGACTCTGTGACCCCCACCCAAAAATGTACAGCCATGACTATTTGTTATGATATGAATAACTGGTTTCTTGGCTTCTGTGACTTGCTTATGCAGATACCCTTTGTAGCAGTACACCTACCGTGGAGGCTCACCAAGGAAGACACAGAGGCATATTCACAGGTGCAAACCCTGCCAGACCTCAGCAGAGGGCACCACCGTCATGGCCAGTGCCATACTCACAGTGGAACTTTGAGCGTCTGAGCTCAGGTGTTTTTGTTGATTCAGAACTCCTCGGGTGTCCTACTGAGAGCACATACAGCTCATAAGCAATCAAACATCCCCCACATAAATCCAACACCTGCAGACAATACAAAATGCTAAGACCCAGGGAGTCCCTCACCCAGCAGTGCATAAAACAATTATTTTATACATAACTAAAAACATACTTCTACAACAATACCCAAAGATTGTTTGAGTTGCCTTAACCACTTAAACTTGGCAGAACAGACCAGTTTTGCTTGCTTGCATAGATATTGAAGGTCTTTTCCCTTTAAATATCCTTCCCCATGCCCTTCATTCATGGCAATTTCAAATTTGTCTCTGAGATTGTTTGTCCTGCTAGCATCTAATCAATAAATATTTTAATTGTAATTGGATTGCGTCTATGATCCTTTCCCAGGGGCCAAAAACTTCCTAACAGCTGGACTTGGCAGCGTGCGCACTTGGAATTCCAGCACTGGTAGTCGGAGACAGGTAGACGCCTGGGGCTTTCTGGCCAGCCAGTCTTGTCAAATTGGTAAGCTTTTGGCCAGTGAAGACATCCTGTCTCAAAACCAAGGTGCATGACATTTGAGAGTGATCTCTGGCCTCTCTGAGCTCATACACAGGGACACACATGTACACATCCACACACGTGTACATGTACACACGCATGTACACATCCACCTACATGTACACATCGACACACATGCACACATCCACACACCAGTACACACACAAGTACACATCCACACACATGTACACATCCACACACATGTACACATCCACACACAAGTACACACACATGTACACATCCACACATGTACACATCCACACACAAGTACACACATGTACACATCCACACATGTACACATCCACACACATGTACACACACATGTACACATCCACACACACATGTACACATCCACACACAAGTACACACACATGTACACATCCACACACACGTACATCCACCTATATGTGCGAGCACAGACACACACACACACACACACACTCATGCACGCATGCACACACAGCACAGATTGGGCAAATCTTTCTTTAAAGTCACTTCTCTCTGAGGTCAGGAAGCACATTTATCTATCTAAGGTAAATCTACCTATTCTGATTGAAGTCTTCTTTATATAAATACTCAATTAATTCTGGAACATAGCTCCCGAGGAGACCACCGCCTGCTCCCCCGTCCTCCTGTCTGGAGAAGGCACACACTTTATGTTTTTATGATGTGGCAATGAGGAAGGGGGCCCTGCCAGCCTCGCAGAGCTGCTTCCAGCCTCTCCCTGGCATTCCCAGCCCTGAGTCTGTGGACTGAGCTATGGCTGCTCTTGTGTGTGAGTGCAGGGTGGCGGTGGTGTTCCTGATGTGGGCTATGGCCTTGCCAACGGCCCTGGTCAGGAGGCCTCTGGTTAGGAGGTGATACGGTCTTTATCTGCAGTGCACCCCTGTTCGGTCTGGAAAATGATTTATGAGAGACAGACATATTTTTAATTTCAAATGAATGACTTTATTAAGCATGTAGCAAACAAAATACAAGAACAAATAGCAAGCAGCAGTTAGAGGACGCCATCAGACTGGTCACTTCCAACACCCAGCAGAAACATGGAAGGGGGTTGACATCTGGGGCTGGGGAGACGACTCAACTGTTGAAGTGCTTACTATGCATGCAAGAGGACCTGAGTTCTATTCCCAGAACCTACAAAAGAGCCAGGTGTGATGCTAGCCAACCCGTCTACCCTGTTCAGTGAGCTGAAGACTCAGAGATTCTGTCTCAGAAAGTAAGGTGAAGAGAGATGAGGAAGACATCAGACACTGAGCTGTGGACCCCACATGAATATGCACCGTTCACAGGGAACCTCAGGAGTCGGCCTGCACCGTGAGCTGGGGTGCATGCTCAGAGCTGTCTCGGTTCCCAGGGTGGGAGTGAGAGTCAGTCAACTAGTTGGCAGTCTTACCTGTCACTCGAGCTATGAAGCCCTGGAAACGCTCTCCCCGGTTGCCCCTGTACAACGCCATCTCCACCTGTCTTCCACCCAGTGAGTGAGGCTGGCAGGGAGTGCTGCTGCTGCTTCCTAGCGGGATAGCGAGAGGCGTTTGCTAACAAGCTGTTCTGAATCCTGTAGGTTTGACATCTCATGACTTAGAACTGATTTGGGGCTGTTGGCACGAACAAACTCAAGGGTGCCTTTTAAAGGAGAGACCCGGTATTTCAAATCCACAGTGCAAATGAACGTGAATACCCTGGAGGGATCTCGAAGTCAGGGCTGGGATCTCCAATTTGTGATAAGTATTTTCCACAACCTCCAATAAGACAGTAAAGGGTGGTTCCTGGACCTGAGTCAGAGGAAAAGGTGTGCCACCTCCGCTGGGGAAGGACGGTCTTTGCCTTAGCAGCTGATTCTGAGCCAGGGAAGGGGCAAGACAGAACAGGGAAATGCAGTCCTTGTGAGTGTGATAGCCACACACGAATTCATGGTATCAGCTCATTGTTGAGAAATCTGGGGTACAATGTCGTTACGGTTGTACTCAGAGGATGACACGTACTGTGTGACTTACTAATGGAGCCATGAGAGTCCTGGAATTTGCTGTAAATTAAGGAACGGATGTGGGTGACAGTGAAGAAGACTTCTGTAGTAGTTACCTGCTGTGGTGGCTCAGCACTGAAGACAAGGAGGCATTTTCATACATGCAAACTCTGCCAGACTCAGCAGAGGGAACCACTGTGCTGGCCAATGCCATACTGGACAGTGGAGCCCTGAGCATCTGAGCTCAGGTGTTTGTATTGATTCAGAACTCCTCAGGTGTTCTACTGATAGCACGTGCAGATCATTAGCAATCAGCTTCCCCACAGAAATCCAACACCTGCAGACAATACAAAAGGCTAAGACCTATACGGCCCTTTTCCCAACAGTGCACAAAACAATATTTTAAACACAACTAAAAATTAACTGCTATAACAGACTTCTGATACTTTCTCTACTTTTATAAATGCTTGAAATTTTCCATAGTAGAGATTTAAAAAGAACAATAAAATACCCACAGACTATCTCAGCTGGCTGGCGGCTGTGGTTCGTTCTGTTCTGTTAGTTGGCTTGAAATTTTTATCACAGGGGTCGGGAAGGGCATCAATCTAGTCTCCCCAGAACAGAGTGGAACCATTAGGGAATGCTTATGAACACAAGGGGCTAATGGAAACTTCAGGGAGGAGACCCAGAGTCTCCAAGAATAGCCTAATTCTGGGGTTGGAAATCTTCCAGCTTTCGACCCTTCTCCTGTTATCTCCGGGTTAAGGGCTTGTTTTTGTCTGTGGTACTGAGTGGTCTTTCTCGAGAGGGTCAAGAACTTAGCTCAGTATCCAGTGAAAATTTGATCGATTCAAAGGTTGACGAATCAGCTAGTTATTGAGAGGCTTGCTTGAGACACATCAGTCTGAAGCTAGGCAAGCTCACTAGGTACCCCCACCCCCACCCTCACCAGTGATTTCCCCCTCCCCAACCTTTTACCCCTGAATCTGTCAGAACCACCCAGAGCAATGCGTGAAAAAAAACAATTCTTTTCTTTGCTCTTTTCAGATTCTGATCTTAACACTTTGGCAGCTGTAACTTTGTGAGGGTGGTTGTTACTTAGACTCTTCGAAGTGTGCCCCTCCTGCACACCTCTCTCAGAAAAAAAAGAAAGAGAGCGAGATAGAAAGAGAGAGAGAGAGAGAGAGGGAGGGAGGGAGGGAGGGAGGAGGAGGAAGGAAGGAAGGAAGGAAGGAAGGAAGGAAGGAAGGAAGGGAGGAAGGAAGGATGGAGGGAAGGAAGGAGTGGAAGGAAGGAAGGAAGGGAAGGAAGGAAGGAAGGAAGGAAGGAAGGAAGGAAGGAAGGAAGGAAGGATGGAAGGAAGGAAGGAAGGAAGGAAGGAAGGAAGGAAGGAAGGAAGGAAGGAAGGTGGAAGGAAGGAAGGAAGGAAGGATGGAAGGAAGGAAGGAAGGATGGAAGGAAGGAAGGAAGGAAGGAAGGAAGGAAGGATGGAAGGAAGGAAGGAAGGAAGGATGGAAGGAAGGAAGGAAGGAAGGAAGGATGGAAGGAAGGAAGGAAGGATGGAAGGAAGGAAGGAAGGAAGGAAGGAAGGATGGAAGGAAGGAAGGAAGGAAGGAAGGAAGGATGGAAGGAAGGAAGGAAGGAAGGAAGGAAGGAAGGAAGGAAGGAAGGAAAGGAAGGAAGGAAGGATGGGAGGAAGGAAGGATGGAAGGAAGGAAGGAAGGAAGGAAGGAATGGAAGGAAGGAAGGAAGGATGGAAGGAAGGAAGGAAGGAAGGAAGGAAGGATGGAAGGAAGGAAGGAAGGAAGGATGGAAGAAGGAAGGAAGGAAGGAAGGAAGGAAGGAAGGAGCAGATCTACTAAGAGTTTGAGGCCAGCTGGTGCTACAGGACAAACAAGAGTCGAGGATGTAGCTTACTTGGCAGTGTGCTTGCCTAGCATGCCTGAAGCCCCGGTTCGATCCCCAGCAGCACATAAACTGGATGAGGCGGCAGGCACCTGTGGTCTCAGCTCGCAGGCGTGGAGGCCGGAGCCAAAGTTCACGATCTTCTTCAGCTGCACAGTGAATGAAATGGGGACATGGCCGCTCCTAGGTGTGGTGAGGAACTGGGCGGTGGAGTGTGGGGAACAGCAGGCCGAAACGAGCCAGCCCCAGCCAAGAGAGCAGAAATGGCAGGCTTATATAGGAGAGGCCGTGGGAGGGGAAGCCCAGCCCCGACGGTTGGGGCACGGCAGGGAGACCGCACTGAGAGGAAACACAGGTCCTGAGTGGTGCTTGTCCTGTCTTGAGGGCCTGACACACAGGGGTCTGTGCAAGGCCAGCCAAACAGAAAAAAACAACAAAAAAGCAGTGGAAAGAGCTGACAGGTCCTCATTTTGTCCTGAAGGAAACTTCAGTTCACATTTGCACAGGCCGATTCAGACTCGCTCACTAAAAGCCAGGCGCAGTCCGGCGTTCTGGTCGAATCTCATTGTTTGACGAAGATGGTTAAGATCCTCAGTCTCTCTTGCAGCCTAATGCCAGGTCCACAGCCTGGACAGCTCCAACTGAGCCGGCTCAGGGAGTCCCCCAGCGACGAGAGGACCTCACTTACGCCTGCAGAGATAAGGAAAGCCGGTGCTGAGGAGTGTCCTCGTCTTCCACGGAAGAACGTAAGGCCCAGAGTCACAGAGGAGCTTCAGGGCCTTGTCCCAGATGTCACAAAGGAAGGACCAGGAAGCCATCTGACCCTGGGTTTTGGGAGTCTCCGATGTGTACCTTGACTCCATCCCAAAGAATCCAGGAACCTAGCTACAGGGAAGTCTGGGAATATAATGTGTGGCTCTGAGAAAGGAGGCAAGCTGAGAGGCTACGTCAGGATGAAGGAGGCCGTGCCTGTCTGGAGGGCCTGCTCCTGTGAACGGCATCCTCGGGCCTCCAAGTGAAACATCAGAAAGGTAGCAATGGAATCAAATCAGTAAATGTTGCAAGGTCACTGTCTGCTTTTGACACTTCCTTGGCATCTCACATTTGATTTCCTTTGTGTGTGTATCTATGTTAGTGTGTGCTTGTGTGTGCAGGTGGATGTGTGTGTCTATGTTGGTGTGCACTTGTGCGTGTGTGTGATGGTGTGTGTCTGTGTATGTGCTGGTACATGTGTGTGAGTATGTATGTGTGTGTGTGTTGGCGTGTGCTTGTGTGTGTGTGTGTGTATGTGTTGGGTTTGTACTTGTGTGTGTGTGTGTGTGTGTGGTGTGTGTGTTGGTGTGTGCTTGTGTGTGTGGAGGTCAGAGAACAACCTTGGTTGTTCCTCAGGTGCCAACCATCTTACTTTTTGAGATAGTGTCTTCCTTTGGCCTGAAATTCCCCAAGTAAGCCGGGCTGGTCTCGGAGCTCCAGGGATTTGCTTGTCTCTCCCTTCCCGGTGCTGGGATTTACACGTGTGCGCCACCATGCCCTGCTTTTTACACAGACTCTGGGCGTTTAATTGAGGTCTTCACACTTGCACAGTGACACATTACTGTTTGAGCTAGCTCCCGGCTTTTATGTTTGATCTTTAGCATTCGTAATACTACGGCATCTAGTCTACAATGTGGGTTTTTATCTATATACAATAGTGGACATTTTCCCTTGAAACTGTTTAGGAAAATTGATTTCCCAGAAGAGAACAGCACTGTCAGTGGCGATTTTCCAGGAGGCCATGGAGTACCTACCGCTTGGCCCGCTTCGAGAAGCATAGATTGAAGCCAGGCAGGGTTGGTGGCATGGGGTCTCTGGGACTCACCAGGAACTGAGTCAGGAATTCCTGATTGTCAAGGTTTTCTCCCTTGCCTTCAAGGTCGTGACAGGCAGGAGGAACCCGTGGGTAGTGGGAGGTGCCTGGGCACCGGCCCTTTGCAGGGGAACACAAGAAGGCAGAGCAGGGAGCACCCTTGTCATTGCTAGCGGTTCTCACGCGGTTCTGCTGCAGCCTACAGCTCCCTACGGATGGACAGATTAATTCTCCCTCTCCAAAGCAATGGCCCTTTTCCATTTGCAGTCTTCAAGCTTTTACATGCAGAGTGTTTAGTATTCGTATGGAAGCCTTTTAAAGACGGCTTTGATAAAGTGGCAATTAGGCATGCGGTCTTTGCCTCGAGATCCTTTATCATCTTACAATCGATGGGACTGATTTTGCCTCTGAGCACTGGGATTCTGCGTGCTCCTGAGACACCGTTTGCATCACCAAGTGCTACTCAAGTCCCTATTAATGTGATGGATGACGGCGTGGACAAGAATGGGGTTCAAGAACATCATGAACCCTGGATTCTTTCCTTCCAGCTTCAGGATTGTTAATGGAAAATAGTTCCTTGGCCCTCCAGAGCAGTTGCACTGACATTTTAATTGTCCAGTGGCATTTTGTAGGCAGTGTATATCTTTCACTCAGAGGATCACATACGCTTTCTAGTAATGCAGGAGGTTATTTTTAATTGTGTTGAAAGTGGTTGCTTTGTGCACTGCTGGGAAAAGGGCTGCCTAGGCCTTGGCACTTGTATTGTCTGCAGGTGTCGGCTTCACTTCTGTAAAAGACGCCTGATTGCTCACGATCTGTACATGGCATCAATAGAACACCTGAGGAGCTTAGGCATCAATAAAAACCCCTGAGATGAGACTCTCGGGGTTCCACTGTCCAGGGTGGTGCTTACTGTGATGGCGGTCCCCTCTGCTGAGGTCTGGCGGAGTTCGCACCTAAGAATGTGCCTCCTTGTCTTCCTTGCCGAGAGGCGTAGCAGCAAAAGACTTCAAGTGACACCTGCAGCGTGGGTCACGACATCACACAGCTGATCCAACACGGAGACAAGGAAGAACGACAAAGAAACTTCAGACCTTGCAGAGTCTGTTTTTTGTTTAGTTTTGTTTTTCTCCAAACCTGTTCATGTACCCGCGAGGTGAGGAGGTCCTGACAAGACGCATCTACTGTGGTGATGAGAACTCCACCCACAAGGGAATTCTTCCTGCAGACAAGGTGACCAGTTGTTTTTCCTGCCAGACTCTATCTTATAATCTGGAAAGTGTTTCCTCAGGGTCACAGGGACACAGAAGCTGTCTTCCAGAGCTGGCCAAGGTTGTATCTCACACTTGCAGCTGAACTTGGTGCTGTAAGAGTCACCCAGCTGGTGCTGGTTTTGAAGGCATGAAGGGGCCATGGAGAGCAGCTGGGGCTTGGCACTGTGAGAGGCCAGGAGAGGCCATTGGTGAAGGCCCAGAGTGAAGGGGTCATGTAAAGAAGTTGAGGCTCAGCACCATGAAGAGAGCCCAGGAGAGGCTATTGGTGAAAGTGCAGCCCAGTTGCAGCAAGGGACCCCAGCGTTCTGAAGATGCCAGTGCCATGGGACAACCACCAAGAGCAGCAGTGGTGGAGTGGAGCCAGCCAGAGCCTGGAGTACAAGCTGTGTGTGCTGCAGAGGGCGGAGCCAGAGAAGTGACCCAAGCCCTTTGGAGGAGCCCAGGGGATCATGAGTGAATTCTAGAAAATTGGACATTGATAATGTTTTTCTGCTGTCCAAAGACATTGTGAAAGCTTGATAGATGTTTGGTTTCATTTGGTCCTGTGCATTAGCAACCTTCATGATTGTTCCTCTTGTAAAATGTTTTGCTGGTGTAGTGTTAAATTGTGTTCTAGAGATAAAGCATTTTTTTTTGTCTTCTACAGAAAAGGGGGAATGTTGTCAAAGATTATTTTTAGTTTTGTATAAAATAATTATTTTGTGTACTATTAGGTGAGAAGGTGCCTAGGTCTTGGCGTTTTGTTTGCAGGTGTTGGATTTATGTGGGGGGTGTTGATTACACATGAACTGCATATGCCTATCAATAGGAGTTCTGAATCAACAAAAACACCTGTGCGCAGAGGCTCGGGTTTCCATTCTCCAGTACCGCACTTGCGATGACAGTGCTTCCCTCTGCTGAGTTCTGGCAGAGTTTGCACCAATGAAAATGCCTCCTGTCTTCTTTGGTGAGCTGCCATGGCAGAGTGCTATATTAAATTCTAGTTCCCACAAGACCTCTAGAATGTGAGAAAATACACCTTCTGGATATCCTTAGCTACCTTGGCGAAGCAGGAAGAACATGTTTAGTTGAAATTCTGAGGGATATCTGAAAGTCAGAGCAAATGTGATCAGGCTGAGAATGCTAAGCCCAAATCATGTATGAGAGGGCTCTCAGAGGGGATGGCACTTGGTCGGAGGAACTCCAAGTTTGGAGAAGCAGCTGGAGGGTTCATGGTGCCAGGAACAGCCGTCTCACGCCTCGGAAGGTGACAGTGCAGGGTACGAACGCTTAAGTCGGGAGACACGAGCACCCTTTGTGGTTGATGACTGGGTAAGAAACTGTGACCTGTACACCCAGAAACCTGCACAATCCTCACACAGCTGCACGTGCCTCGCCACCGAGGATGGGCTGTGGTAACACAGGCAGGCTTTCAGAAAAACCCAAACAAAAACATGAACTCAAAATCTAAATCTATAAAACATCTGAAAAAAGTCAGAATTCTAAGAATGATTCTAACAGAACAGGAGGGTAAACACCTGAGGAAGCCCAGCCAACAAAATAGAACTTCACACCAGGATCGGAGACGTTCATACCACGGTTTGAATGAGAATGGCCCCAGAGGCTCATATGTTCCAACGTTTGGTCCCCAGTTAGTGGAATTCTCTGGAAAGGTTAACAAGAGTGGCTATCTTGGGTAGGTGTGTTACTGAGGGTGGCTTTTGAGGGTTCAAAAACCCACACCGGCCATGAGGTGGTGGCGCCTGCCTTTAATCCCAGTACTTAGGAGGCAGAGGCAGGCAGATCTCTGTGAGTTCAAGGCTAGCCTGGTCTACAGAGTGAGTTCCAGGACAGCCAGAGTTACAACAGAGAAACCCTCTCTCAAAAAACAAAAACAAACAAGCAAACAAAAAACCCACACCAGACTCAGTGTCTCTCTCAGCCTGAAACTTGTGGATCAGATGTAAACTCTCGGTTACTTCTCCAGCACCATGCCTGCCTTCTGTCAGACTCCCTGCCATGATGAAAATGGACTAATCCTCTGTAACTGTAATCAAGCCCCCAATTAAATGCTTTTTTCTATAAGTTACCTTGAGCATGGTGTTTCATCACAGCAATGAAACAGTAACTAAGACAGAAGTTGGTACCAGGAGTGGGGTGTTAGTGTGACAGGCCTGACCATGCTGTTTGTTGGTGGGCTGTAGATGTTGGGATTTTGCTTTTGGAAAGTGGTTGAACGCTTTAAGTGGGGCTTAATGGGCCTACAAAGTCCACATTACTCTCAGCTCAAGAGGTTCAGGGGGAATAATATTAGTATTAGCAGCTGGGCTACAGGCCATTCTTGTGATATTTTAGCAAAGAATGTGGCTGCTTTTTGCTCCTGTCCTAAAACATCTCCCTGGGGCTAAATTGAGAGTTTTGGACTAATATCATTGCCAGAGGAGATTTCAAGATAGTCTAGTATTGACTGTGTCACATGATTATCAGCGACCACCTCTTATACAGATCTACAATAAAAAGAAGCAAGTGGGGCAAAAAGAAACACAAATGAGCAGCTGGAGGAGGAAAGGAGCGCCAGGATGTGTGCAGCAGTAAGCCTATGGGGGCGGCTCACCAGGAGAGACGGGGCGTTTTCATAGGTGCAAACTCTGCCAGACCTCAGCAAAGGGAACCACCATCCTGGCCAGCACCATACCGGACAGAGGAAACTGAGCCTCTGAGCTCAGGTGTTTTTATTCTTTCGGAACTCCTCAGGTGTTCCACTGAGAGCACGTGCAGATCATGTGCAAATCAAACACCCCTCACATCAAGTCAGCACCTGCAGACAAAACAAAGCGCCAAGACCTAGGCAGCCTCTCACCCAACAGTGAACAAAACAATTATTCTGTACATTACTAAAAATAAACTTCCACAGCAGATGCATAATGTTGGAGCCAAGTCTTGTGTTTAAGGAAAGGAGAAGTTTAAGGAAAAGCCTGATGCTAAAAGGGAGTGGTGACCTCAGGGCAAGGCCCCACCCAGCCGACCCTGTAAAGGTCAGAGGGATTTCCTAGCCTGAGTAACAATGGAAAGCTTACATGAATATAGACCAAGAAGGACATGTCGACATGCCCACAGGCCAATTCTGATCTGGAGAATTCTTCAGCCTCTCAAGCACCTTCTAGGTTGTTTCAGACTGGCGATTTAAGGCGGGACAGCGTCGGAACACTGAAGGCTGCACTCCGCAGATCCAGATGGGAGCCGCGCTCCACTGGAAGCCGAGCTAGACGCTGCTTATGTTACACGACGTTGAAGAGCTTGACTACGTTTGGCCCGTGTCCTGAAAATTTGAGTGAAACTAAGTTAAAAATATCGGGCTAGTTTGGCAGAGCAAGTTTCAGAGCATTTGGGCTGTGGCATGGTTATTGCCAGATGCTTTCGTCTGGGTTTAAGGTGAGAACTGGGAGTAAATAGCAAAGCAGAAGGATTTGAAAACACCCAGTCTGCCTGTTAAGACATGAGTTAAAGTTTAAAAAGCTATAGACCTTGAGTTTGGTCAACAAAGAGACTGGTGCCATTAAAAAGAAGCCAACCACTTTCCATGTTGGCAATAGGAAACTGATCAGACCCCATTCATCGTAGGTCCGGGCTGTGATATGAAATTCACTGTATTCAAGGCCCAGGCTGGCCTTGAACTCATAATCCTCCTGCCTCCGTCTCCTGAGTGCTGGGACTACCTGCATCAGCTGAAAGGTTTTTGTCCTCAGATGGGAACTTAGGGGAAGTTGTGTGAAAGGACTATTGCCTGCTACGAGAGGCAGAAGCTGACCGAGCTCACTGGAGAGCTCACAGGCCCTCACAGGGAGCTTAGAGAACTTGGCTTCCCCGAGGAGGAAGGCACAGGAAGGTTTCAGATGGAGGGGTCGAATTATGAGCTGGTACGATTCTGGGGCAATGGCTGATGAATGTCACTGGGAAAGCTTTTCAAACACAGCTGTGGCTCAGTCCAGAGAAATCAGCCACAAACCAGCCCAGAGAAGAGCAATTCCAAATACATCACCTCGCGGCTCATTGTGTAAGCGGCTTCAAATATACCGGGTCTGTCGATTTATTTACAACTAAACAGAAGACCTTGTGTTACTTTCTGCTTCCAAAACCTGGGCGCGCTTGAGGGCTCCGTGGGGTCGAAGTTGTTGGAGTCTGTCTTCCCTTCACGTCTCTGTTCCCGAGCACAGTGCTGGGAAGAGCTGAGCACAAAGCCTAGTCTGGTGGACAAAGAAAATAATGTTTATGCTCATGAAAAATTCAGGCCTAATTATACCCCTGGAAGCCAGCGGGCATTGTGAGGCAGTGTGCCCAGGGTGTTCATCTTGTTAATAGTTGCTGGCCGTGGGTACTTATTTTTGGCGCCATTCATAAAGCGTTTGTGACGGTCGGAAGCTGCTTGCGTCAGCCCATAAAATTGTAAGATAGAACATTATGGTAATTCTTCGGGATTATTTTCACTCAGTATTTGGTCACAAGAATGCTTTTCCTCTTGCTGGCATTATATCTCAGCAGATTAAGGTGATCTCAGCAGGGGTTCTTGGCAATGTGTGTGCCTGGGTTGGAGAAATAGCTTGATCCGAAACCAGGTATCTGCAGGGCCAAGCTCCTTCGAAGACACCAGGGGGACAGAATCTCTTTGCTTCTTCCAGCCTCTGGTGCCATCCGAGAATTCCCTGGCTGCTGTGAGCCAGTCACTTCCTGTCTTCACATGCACCCCCTCCCACCCTCACCTCTGTGGTGTCACGTCCTCCCCTCTCTCTATAAAGATGTCCACTGTTGGAAGGTTTTAACTTGGATTCTTAGTTATGCCTGCACCCTGGGGCTGCTGGTGTGTGCTAACTTTGAGGGACATAACCAATCTAAAGGCATCTTCCGCCCCAAGCTTGGTCCCCTGTCAGTGAGTGTCTCCCTTAAATACAGTCAGAAGTCTGGATTTCTAGCTTCCGAGTCCAGAGTTGTTTTTGTTTTCTTGGACGCTTCCGTTTTCCTCACCATGCGCACACAGTGGGCACCGATTCACAGCTAATACCCGGACACTGCTTATTCACCCATCTATCTGTCCCTTTACACAGTGGGCCGGCACACAGTGGGCCCGATTCATAGCTAACAGCCGGAAGCTGCTCATTGGCCCATTTATCTGTCCGGAGGTCACTGCTTCAGTTCAGGTTCCCTTCCCCCACGCCTGGATCCCCATAGATCTCCTCACTCCCTTTCTTTAGCACCTAGAATGTTCTCTGTAAGTCTGCCATGTCTTTGTCCTGCTTACAAACCTCTAAAAACTCACAGTCTCCTCTGACTCACTCCAACCTTCATCATGATCTATACTTCTCAACTTCATCCCCGGAAACATCAGCATCATTCAGATGACTGGGTAGCTGTGGCCACCAGACAGCGCTGGGTCCAAAGGGATCTAGATGTTAGGGATCCCAGTCTGTCCATGATGCAGAGCCCAGAAAATGTGTTTTACTTAAGATTGGACTGATCTGAGTTAATCAACATGGACGCCATCTGATGAAATGCCAATTAACTGCCGTGAATGGTACTTACTGTATATCCGGTCTATGATTTGTGTGGTCAGCACTAATGTCCAGTCAGCACGAGATCATAATCAGGTGAACGCTTGACTTTCGGATCCTGGGAGGAAACAGAGTGGGGACGGCCTGACTGGTGACAATTGTCCCCCCAGGCCTGCTACAGGACTCTGCAGTTTGCAAAAGCACAAAAAGGATTCCCAGGGTGGCTGGAAACCAGCCTGTCGGCGGAGGCTGCCCCTCACCAGGGCTCTGTGTGGTCATCGGGAGTGCGCTGTGCCTAAGCAGAGACAGAGGGTTTGTGGCTTATGTTAGAATAACAGTGAATTCACAAGCTATGTTGGCTTAGCCGTAGCACTGATTTTCCTTGATAGCTGGCTACTGGCGATCACAGATTCCAATCTGAATTACTTAGTTACCTAATTCTAATCTTAGTTACTAGACTTGGCTCTCAGGTCAGATGCTACATCTCATATTGTATTATATGCTATGTACGTAAAATGCATTGCTAAATTTATAGATAGCACTATTACTCTCTAGGACTCTTGATCAGCTTTCTCTGCCAGTTAAAAAATCACATGGTAGGAGAAATCTCAGTTGCAACAAGTAGCAGCGAAGAAATCTCAGACACAGCAGACAGAATTAGCAGGTAAATAAAGGCTTTTATTAGGTGTGAGGATGGACATCCACACATCCACACACCACACACAGACACACACTCGCACACACACACACATAGACACACAGACACATGCACACATACATGGACACACAAACACACCGCACACACAACACAACACATACACGCAACACACATACATATACAAAAAACACACACGCATATACACATAAACACATACATACACACACACAAACACACACCTATACACACACACATACACACACAGACACCTACACATATACATGGACACACACCAGACACACACACACACAGACACGCACATGTACACAGACACACACCACACATACACATACAGACACACACACCACATACACACACACACAGACACACACACACACACACAGACAGACAGACAGACACACACACACACAGACACACACACAGACACACAGACACAGACACAGACACACACACACACACACACACACACAGACACACACACACACACAGACACACACACAGAGACACACACACACACACACACAGACACACACACACAGACACAGACCACACACACACAGACACACACACACACACATATATACACAGACACACACAGACACACACACAGACACAGACACACATACAGACACACACACAGACACACACACAAACACACACACACCACACACACACATACACACACACACACACACACATACACACACACACATACACACACACAGACACACAAACCACACACACATATACACACACACACACATGCACACAGACACACACACACACACACACACAATGAGGTGGTCTCAAAGGCAGAGTTATCAGACTCCATTGTCCTCTAAGTGGAGCCTAATGCTGCCCTGAAAACTGAGTCCCCAGGGCAGCACACACAGCGTGGAGTGACTTAGGGGGTCACAGGCTGAGCGTCACATCAGTGGAACGGTTCAAGAAGGGGTGACTTTAGCACCCCATCATGCCGGGGCAATAGTCTTGACACCCCAAAGTCAACTTAGAGATAAGACAGAGTCATCAGACGCCTTGTTGGAAAAGGTGGGGTGTCTCCACTTCCAGCAGGTGGCAGGCTCCATGCCCTCTGGGGCATTTCCAGGTCAGGTCAGGTACCCATGGGTGCACTGGGGCTGCCTTTCCAACCAGCTGAGCTGCCAGCTGGCCCCGGGAGGCTTTCCACACACAACAGCCACGCCCTCCACAGAGAAGGCCTGGAAGAGCAGCAAAGACTGCAGCTCTCCGGAAGAGTGAAGACACGAAAGCAGTGGTTCTCAACCTGTGGGTCGCAACCCCTTCGGGTCACATGAGGAACTGTGTCAAAGGGCCACAGCCACAGGAAGGTTGAGAACCACTGCTCTAGAGACACTTGTGCCCCCCATTGGCTACCAGAGTATCGAAGACACTAGAGTTTGCCCTGGAATCTCATGCTGGGAGAAAAAGAAAAGGCAGAAATGCTAACAGCTGGTGCCATGGTGGGGTCCTGTCCCCAGGAGGAGAGCTCACGCTGATTGACAGTGCGTCAGACAGGAAGGAAAGGGGCTGAGACAAGGGTGGGGGCTAGCCCAGATCCCCCTCCTGACCAGGACCTCTCAGCTCTGCACCCCCCTTGTTCTCTATTTAAACCTGAACCACACATCAGGATCCCACAGGACTTGGAGGAAGCGTCCTGGACTTCTTTTTTCATCTTTCCCACGAATGGAATAAACATTGAATCAGCAGCCTCTCTCTGCTTTCCAGAAGTAATTCTCTTGCTAATTGGCCTAGAGGAAGGGGTTGGTAGAAGACCTAGACCGGAGAGTCTGAAGGGCCAGCAGAAGGAATCACAATGAGCCGGAGGCTGCGGGAGGGACTCAGATGCCAACCTTGTGGCCTGGGCACCAGGTGAGGGCATGTTCCCAACATTCTGGGAAGTGGGAGGAGCTGGGCCCGGCAGAAGTCAAGCGTCTCAGTGTCTACACTTGCCCCTGGGACTCATGGGAGTTTACCCAATGACCCCCAATAAAGATGACCACAATGGCAGGTCTTACGTCTGAGCAGAGGGCAGTAGGTACGCTTCCTGAGCAGGGCAGGGAGAGGTCAGGAGACGGATCTGCAGCCATTATCATGGCGGAAGGAGGTTCTCACCACGAAGGCCTGAATCAGTTTCCCACCGCTCACTTGAGTCGCACCTGCGGCTCTTGTGAGCAAGGTCTGCAGTCCCCACAAGGCTCTCCTTGTCTTGCAGTCTGGGTCCCAGTTTCTCTTCTTCATTATGGATCTCCCCTGCATTGCTGGCTTCCACTAGACAATGTTCCACTTGCTTATAAAATGAATTCTTGGCACCGCTATTGTGCTGGTCTGCGATGGCGCCTAAGGCCTTGGATAGTTGTTTGAAAACAGAAATGACCTCCGGTCAGCATTAACACTGAAAGTAACCAATGCCATCACCCTGGCCGCCTTGGCCCGCCCCGCATCCTATGAGTCCTGACCGTGCTCAGCTCTAGGGGCTGCCCGACCTCAAGCTCTCTCTGATGTGTGCCAGTTGGCTGAAGTCTTCATTCTCTGTCTCAGTGTCCCCAAAATAACCTCTTTTTGATACCCGGTCCTCAGGGGGGAAAGGAAAAAGAAAAAATATCTGAAATGCTATTCTGCTTTTCTACCCCTAAAGCTCCTTTTGTGTCCAGTTGTCTAGGAAATGGCTGCGGGGTAGTCAGCGCCAGCCCCTTTTCTGTAACAACACCGAATGTCGTGCGAGGATTTCTTTAATATATGTAACCAAAGATGGCCTTCAGCTCTCAATCTCCCGGCCTCCATCTTCCCAGTGCCAGGATTACTGGCAGGTGCCGCCGGGCCCAGCACAGTCTGCTTTCTCTGAAGCCAGACATGCCCTTCCACCTTAATTAGGCCAATGAGGGAAACTGGGGCGGGGGGGGGGGGCACAGGCGATGTTTCTTTCCTTTCTCAGTTACCTTCTATGTGCTCCACGCCGAGGCTAGCAGCCTGGGGTTTGAATGCGCTGATTTGTTTACATTTCCTGGGGCCAATGGCGGGGCCGTTCCCCACCCGTTGGCGTGGATGGAAATGGAGGACAGGTTGCTGTCGGCATCAGGGAGTACGTGGCAGCCTTCTGTGACATCCCGTAGTGATTGGCCCTTTCTTCTCGGCGCCACCAGAACACACTCTGCTCCTTCTGTAGATAGAAGGAGTTGAGGACCCCCATTTATTCATCTCTGCACCCCCAGCCCTGAGAGGCAGAAGCTGAATGAAGAGAGATCGAGTGAGTCACTCCTGGGAACACCGTGGACTCTCTGTACCTGTGGCCTGCACCCGGATGGTGACCGAGGCCTGTGGATAGAGATGGGGCAGACGCTGACCAACAGATCAACAGAATCAGAACCATCGGATCCGATGCACGAGCCACAGCAAATTGGAAACCATCAATGCTCAGAGTATAAAACCATGCACCTGAGTTGCAGAATCAGCTGAGACTCAACAACGAAAAATCACAATTGGAGCCACGTCAGAGAGTCAAAACCGGCGTCCTGTGAAGCATATGACCTGCCCAGCCAGTCTTCCCTCTGTGACCAAATGCCTGACCAGAAGCAACTGATGCAAGGGAGAATTTATTTTTGCTTGTTGTTTGAGAGAATACAAAATCCATCACAGCAAGGAAGACTTGGCGGTGGACTGGCCGGCCCATCTCCTCCATCTTGGTAGAACAGGAGGCAGAGAGTGGAATGCTGGGATCCAATCCTTCCTCCTTTTCCCTCTGTCATTCAGCCCAGAGCCCTAACCCCTGGGATGATGGGGCCCACATTCAGGGAGGGTCTTCGCTCCTCAGTTAAACCTCTCTGGAAACGCCCTCACAGACACGCCCAGAAGTGGGCCTCTCAGGTGACTCCAAATCCAGTCAGGTTGACCATGAAAGTCACCCATCACAGGTCCCCTTGTGGTAACCACTCAACATAATTTGTCAAAGAAAGAAATCATTTTAAAGTTTTAAGCAGGAGCCTGGAAAGACGGCTCAGTGGTTAAGAGCACTTGCTGCTCTTCCAGAGGACCCAAATTTGGCTCCCAGCACCCACAATTTCCTGTAACTCAAGCTCCAGGGGGTCTGATGCTCGCTTCTGGCCTCCTCAAGCAGCCACACAAGTGGCACGTAGTCACACAAACACAGCACAAACATATACATAAATAAACATAAAACCATACGTTGTGAGTTTTATCAATATGTCATCCCACACCCTGACCCAGAACAGCAAATACTGACTTGTCTAGGGTGGGAGAGGAGGGCCAGAGACAGTGACAGGAACTTGTCACTCAAATCTCTACTTCATCCAACTTGTCATTTTAAAAAAATGCATTACTATTAATAATATGGAACGCCTTGAGTTTTTAAACCAATAACAGAGCAAAATGGATGGAGTGTTAATTAGATCCAATAGTGATTAGCATTCCTGTAATGATGTCTCCAGAGAAGAGGTGGTAACAATGCAGGAGGTTAATGAACTCATCCGCTGAATTAATTGGCACTCTTGGTATCATCCTGGCAAGCAGAGTGTTAGACATGTAGGCAGAAACTGCTGGTCCAAACAGAAGAGTCAGAACCAACCTAAAAATGCCAGCACACCCTTACACACAGTTCGGGGTGCTCTGTAGTTACTTTTTCAGAGTGAGGTGGTGTTTGTTGCTTCGCCCCAGGAAGGCAGCCACGGGTCCTAGTGTCTGGCGCACAGACGGCAGTGACAGAGCAGTTACTGAATGAGGGAACGGGTGCTTTGTCAAGTGGGCAGAGGTAAAGAGTACCTGGAGCAGAATTCTACTTCTTGTCTAAGAGGGGATATAATGGCTTCAGACACGTTTATTTTTGATATCTGTATAAACAAAAATATTTGGGCGTGTCAGTGCCAAACTGCGGCCATGGTTACTGCTGACCAGGGATAGAAAAGATGTACAGGGGATTTTTCACTCCGGAAAAAAAGCAAGCCAGGTTCCAGAAGGGTAACTGCTCAAAGCACAGCGGTGCAGTCGATACAGAGAGTGTCCCAGCAGCATGGCTGTAGAAGACAGTTAACTTACATGCTCATTTGAAGGAAGCATGGTTCTGCAGCAGCCTGACAACCCGAGTTCAATTCCCGGTACCTGCTTAGCAGGAGCGAGCAGACTCTGGTTGGCTGCCTTCTGACCTCCACATGTGTGCTATGGCATGTGCGCCCACAAACACACATGTAGGCGCACACAAATAGATAAATGCATATGTTTTAAAGTAAAGGAATATGTGAGACCTTCAAGTGGGTTCTGGCTGGTTTTGTTACTGCTTTGTTTGCTTTTTGTGACTTGGTCTGGAGTTTCCCAGACAGACCAAAGCTCACTATGCAGCTGGGGATGACCTTGAACTCCTCCTCCTCTTCAGTGCCGGATGACAGGTGTGTGCACCACCACACCCAGAGCTATGGCCCATATTTTCCTTTTCCTCCCTCTCTTCCTCCCTCCCTCCCCCTCTCTCTTTCTCTTTCTTTCCTTCTTTCCTTCTTTTCTTGTTTTTTTGAGACAGGCTTTCTCTGCGTAGCCCTAGCTGTGTTGGAATTTGCTGTGTAGACCAACCAGGCTGGCCTCGAACTCAGAGACTCCCCTGCCTCTGTCTCCCGAGTGCTGAAATTAAAGGTGTGCGCCACCACAGATGCTTTTTTCTGTATTTCCCAAAACTATCCACAGTGCAGATGTGTTACTATGTCATATATAGCCCCATACTTACACATTATTAGTGCTAACCCGAGAGGCTTTTCAGCGTATGTCCCTTATATCTGCAACTTATGGAAAATTTGCCCGGACTCTGCCTATAAGGCAAGAAAAAAGTAACAAGAAATGGTAAAAAAGTAACAAGAAATGGTAACAAGTGTTGCCACCCAGCAACTCACAGTCCTTTGCAACTGATGCTCGCGGTGCCCAGACCACAGGCGACGCTTCTCTCTGACGAATCTCCCCTGAGGTCACTCACACTCTCCTTTCTTCATCCACGGAACTCACATGCTAAGGCTCAGTGTGTGTCCACCCCCACCCCCGCTCACAGCCCCCTCTTTGCCAGGCTCTCCTCGACAGGTTGAGGCATGAGTTAGCACCAAACTCAGGCAAGTTTTAAGCAAATAAACAAACACCCTGTGCTGAGTGCACATTCCCCGGACAGCGGTGCGCATCTCAGGAGCCAGGGAGCAGATCACAGGGAGTTCACCCTCAGGAGTGCCGGATCCTGCCAGGCAGGAAGCCTCTTAGGGCAACTTTACAGGCAAAAGATGGGGATAACTGGGAAGAAAGGGGAGACAAAGGAACATGCCTCACGTCAGTTTGTGAACAGATTAGACAGCACATTGGGAGTGTCGCCTGTGACTTTTATAAAGATTTATTTATCCCATTTTATGTATGTAAGTGTTCTACCTACATGCATGTATGTATACCACATGCATGCCTCAGGGGTCAGAAGAGAGCCCCGGATCCCTGGAAACTGGAATTACAGAACTATACGAGACATGTGTGTGCTGGGAACTAAACTCAGATCCTCTGCTGCAGCAGCAAGCCATTTCCCCAGCCCCACCTGTGATGGCAGGAATGAAAAATGTCCCCTGTGGGCTCATGTAGTTGAGCACCTAATTGCTAGGTGGTGGATCTGCTTAGAGAGGAGGGTTTATTTTGTCTTATGTGTTCAGCCCATCCCTGGAAGTCAGGACAGGTTAAGTAGGAGCTGAAGCAGAAAGCACAGAATTGTTTACTAGCTTGTTCTGCCAGGCTTGCTCAGATACCTCCCTAATATAACCCAGGCCACCAGCCTAGGGTAATCATCTCCCACAGTGGACTGGACCCCTCTGTATCAATTAGCGATTAAGAAAATGCCCCACACATGTGATCACAGGACAATCTGATGGAGGTAACTCTTCAGTTGAGGTTCCCTTTTCCCAGGTAACTTGGTTGTCAGTTGAGCTAACTACAGCATCATAAATAAACAGGGTCTCTTTTGAGGGAATAATTCTAACCTTGTTTGCCTAACAAGTCTATGGGCATTTTATCCAAGTGAAGCTAAATCTTAAAGTACCAAGAACAAGTCATCAGAGACAATACCTTTTAACCTCCTCTTCCCGCCCCTGAAGGCTACGGTGTCCCTTCTGCATTGTTTGGGGGGAAACAGGGTGGCGTACCAACACATACCTGGCAATTTCGTCTTTTGTAAGCAGAGAGCACAGAGTTATTCTCACCGAAGCTTGAAGCTACAGCAGACAGGGCAAGCAATAGGAGCACTTGCTGTTCTTCCAGAGGATCCAGGTTCGATTCCCATCACCCACATGGTGGCTCACAAGCATCTGTAGTGCCAATCTCAAGACATTTGATTCCTTCTGGTCACCTTGGGCATCAGACACAAATGTGATTCACAGACCCATACATGCAAACACCCAAAACCTAAACAACCAAACATAGTAAATAAATATTTTACAAATCTGGGTACCCGAAAGGTAGCACAAGTCAGCAGGCCTTTCCCCTAGTACTAGGATGTTTCAAATAGTCTTGAAACTTAGTGCATTTTGAATACAACAGAGCTATAACAATATTAAATACTTATGGAATGAGACATTCCTGTGGGACTGTCGTTTAAAGTATATGTGGTATACGCAATATGTACATATATATTCTTTTTATACATATTGTGCATAAATCATCTCACTAGCCAGGAGTCCTAAGCGTGGGCCTGGCAGATGGCTCGGTGGGCAAAGTGTGAGGACCTGATTTGGATCCCCAGCACCACGTCAAAGCCAGGCATGGTGGTGCACACGTGTGAGGGGGAGTCCAGATATCAGTGAGGTTCCAGGGAGCCTCCCGTTCCCATCCCCACCCCACCGCAGCAGGAGCAGGACCTCAGACTGGTGGCACTATACCCAGGAATGGACTGGGGGGCTCGCATTTGAGAGGCAAGGCCCTTACCCGCCAAGGCCTCTCCCCAGCCTCATGTGCTGTCCCTCAGTTACATAAAATGAGCTGCTTACAGATGCGGCATCTTCGCCGTTCCTAGTGCTTGATTCTTGATTAAACTTGTCACAGCATCTCTACTCTGTGTTCCTCCAAAAGGGAAAGGAGTAAGAGTCTGGGACCGACCGTGACTCCCCAGCAGGACGCCTGTCTGTGCCTGTGTGCAGAGCCCCAGACTCAGCCCGGCACCTTAAGGGAGGTGGCGGGAGCGGGAGTAGGAAAAACATATTTGCCTGGAACTTGGCTCTGTGCCATTCCTGCCTTCCTTATGGCCATTTTAATTACTTTTGGGATTCTTTTGATATTCTTTTTCAGAATGTTTACTTGAAAGCTCAGTTCGTTTAAGAAATACGAATCCTAGTAACCATAAAGAAATGAGTTTGTGTTTTGGTGTAACTTTGGCCAGATCCCATGGATTTTTATAAATAATACCTCTTGTCATTCATCTGTGAGCAGTCCACAAACCTGCCTCAGAGCGGAAGGCAGAGCCCCTGTCTCACAGTTAGTCCGTAAGTCCCGGTCTGACGTTTTCCTCTTCAGCTGGGGGTTTGGGAAGCACGGTTTCCAGTCTGAATTGATGGCAGTTCCGGGCAGCAATAATGTTTGCTTCTCGTCATTTTCTCCCCGTGAGGTTTTCCTTCCTTCGAATTAGCATTTGCTTTGAAGTCTAAAATCCTTTCTTTCTTTTCTCATGGCTGTTCAGAAGAAATGCTTCATTTTCTGTTGGCTGCAGAGGTCCTTATATAACTTAGTCAATCAGGCTTTACTGTCTGTGATTCAAATGCTTCTAGATCTTATGATTCACATAGTGATAGCAGTAAGTTAACCTCTGTATCAGTGCTATTGCTGGAAAGCAAGCTACCTTCAAAGCCCAGGACTGTCACAGCTGCCCTTCGTCTTCTTTCCTTATCTGCGGCCAACAAGGGCTGTGTTGAACCAGGAAGGGCTTGGCTGAGGGCAGGCCGTGGCCGGGACACTCTGGTGGCCCTGCTTCTAGCTATAGGTCTGCAGGTAGGCTGAGGTGACACTGGACCTTGAAATGTTTGGAGTCCAGAGGGGAAGCTGAAGCAGATTATCTTTTGGGGTTAAGAAATTTATTGGAAGAGTTTTTAACGCTGTGGACCGATAGACAGTCAGCAGTGTGCTGGGGGCTCTGCTGAGAGTTCACTCAGGCCTACAGGTAGATTGGGGCCCTTCTTACAGGTCTCAGAGGCAGTGAGAGTGAGGAGGAGGAGGGGGAGGAGGAGGGGGAAGAGGAGGAGGAGGGGGGAGGAGGAGGGAGAGGAGGAGGGGGGAAGAAGAAGAAGGGGAGGAGGAGGGGGAGGAGGAGGAGGGGGAGGGGGAGGAAGAGAATGAAGAAGAGGAGGAAGAAGAGGGGGAGGATGAGGAAGAGGAGGAGGGGGAGGAGGAGCACACCTAGTAAGGTGTGCCCACTACATGGAGGAGAAGTGTCCATCTGTAGCTCTCTGACATCCTGGAGTCTGGCAGCCCAAAGTCTGTGGCCTTTCTTGGGGAACTGAGAGTGGCCCTGCCAATTTGCTGGGATCTGGGCACCTGCAGAGTCTCCTAGGAGTTATGGATCACAGGTGGACTCTCCTCAAGGAGGGCTTGCAGAACAGATCTCCCAGCAGGACTGCATCTCTCACTATGATCCGGGGAACTGGCATCCCTGTCTCCATTGTCACTGGTCAAACCTTACTCCGAATGCAAACAGTTCCCAGGCCTGTCCTGCTAGGCCATGTCATCTGGCTCCTTGTAAACCATTGAGGAGCCTGATCTCATTTCAAAGGATGACAGAGGTAGGCACAGAGGGAGTGACCAATCAAAGCAATCCAGTGGGGTAGTCAAGTTTGATGCCCCACACAAAGGAAGAACTCTGTGGGCATGGGAGGTCTGGAAGTCACGGTAAGGGTGAGGCCAATCTAAGAGAGAGCTGTCTTCCGAGGGGGCTGGAGGGCCCAGAGGGAGGGATGCCACAGGGAGAGGCCAGTCTACGTTAAAGAAGGGCGGGGAGGCTGGCTTTAGAATTCAGAGGAGGGAGAGATGGAAAGAAAGGCCTCTGAAGGCCAGGCGCAAGGAGAGTGCAGATGGTGCTGTGCTGCCTGGCAGCTAGGAGCCATCATAGGTCTGCCTAGCGGGAATGTGGGCAAGACCCCCACAGGTGGTCCTGGGGAACTCTGTAGACACCAGAGAGAGGGAAATGACCTCACCAGCTGTACTGAGTCCAGAGGAGAGGCCCCTCCCTGCTGGGGGAATCCGCAACAGTCTCCGAAGAGTTGCTGGTGTAGGGTCAGAAGCCTGCTCATGCATGGGTCTGCACACACTGCACACTCACTGGTACCCTGCTCCTTGCCTCCTGCTGCCTCACACACTGAGGGGGAAAGCAAGGATCCCGGAAGGCTGTGCAGGGCTGAGAAGGGCTGGAGTCCCTGTCCGGTGGCAGGGAAAGCCAAAGGGAGGAAGAAGTGGAAGGTGGGAGAGGGGTGGGGTAGAGACCACCTGGGCGGCAGGGTCGGTCCTGAAGAAACCTTTAGGGCAACTTCAACTGTGAACCCAGCTGAGTAGTGGCCAGCGACACCTTGTAGCTCAGACTTCTCTTCCCGTCCAGTGTCTGAAGTAGCAAATAGCTCTCGGGCTGCTCTCCCAGAACTGGGTCATGTTGCTCACTAAAATAGCGTCAGCCTGGAGGAGCATGGGCAGGAGGGTGCAGGAGCCCTTATTCACAGGTCCTGGCCTGAAATGTTTCTCTCTAGGGATGAGAACTTACGTAATAAACAGAAACAAGGCCACAGCTGAGGTAAAGAATGTGAAAGAAAGTTTCTTCCCCTTGTCCATAGTTTCTAACTTTGTATTCTGGGATAATAATAGGTTCACAGCAATGCAAATAAATAAAGTCTTTAAGTGAGATTACACTTACCCACCTACAGGCAAGGAAGAAAATGTTGCTGGATCGGTGGCCCAGGAGGCTAAGAAAGGGGATTGCTGTGAGCTCAAGAGCAGCCTGCTGCACAAAGCAAGGCTTTGTCTCAAAAACCAACTACAACAAAGGGCTAGGAAGATGACTGGTCAGTGAAGCCCTTGCTGAACAAACGAGAAGACCCGAGGTCGATCCCCAGAATCACAGTAAAAACTCCCGAGGCAGCCGAGGAGCCCGGCTGCTCGGAGGCCACACTGGCTGTGCCTGCATGACTGTACACGCATGTGCACTCTGACAGGGTCTTTCCAGATGGGAGAGAAATACTCTTCTGCAGAAAGGGAGAGCTGTCCAGGGACAGGATCATGACACACTGGTAAGAAGTCCATCCAGCTACCAACTGAGGTGGATAAACATTTGCGTTCCCCAGCCACGAGTAGCTGCGAGTGAGCGGCCTGGGAAGCAGTGCTGAAGCACGCGCTGTGGCAGCCTCATTAGCTGTCAGAGCAAACCCAGAGCGAGTTACCTGTGTGCCTGCAGCTGCACCCAGCGGAAGGAGAGAAAGGGGTCGTGGGGTAAGAGGGCCAGGGTGGAGTTTGACTTGCCTGGTGGTGTGGACTCTGCTGCGAGACTACATTACACACCATCCATGTGTCAGCTTTCCCCCGCTAAACAAAATCCCTGAAATGGTCGGCCTGTAAAGACAAAGGATTTGTCTTTTGGCTCTCGGGTCTGTCTGGACGTTCCAGACTGTAACTGGTTGACACTCTTGCTTGGGGTCTGAGGCCCAGCAGCACTTCCTGGCAAAGGCTGTGAGGTATTCACATCCCAAGCCAAGGAGCAAAAGAA
>JAMJFZ010000596.1:2092500-2102500 GCA_026225945.1 Cricetomys ansorgei | reverse complement strand
CATTTTATTGCCTGGGAGAGGATTTAGGAGCATTGAGCACAATTTATTTGAGCCTGTAAATAACGCCGGTATTGATGAAGCCTTCTTGCGTTAGAGATAGCTTGAGATTGTGGCAACGGTGGGCCTCATTGGTCCGGATGTCGCTCTCAGACTACTTTGAGCAAGGAAAAGGTATGTGGCACAGGCCCGTGTCAGTCGCTACTGGTCCCCTCTCAGCACAAACACCCCTGAGGCTTCAACACAGTCCGAGGCAGGTTAAGTTCAGGCACTGTTGGATGGTCACGCAATTGGCCTGTCTTCAAACCCCTATTCTTTACAACTGAGCCAGGCCTAGAGGAGAATTTAAGGTTGTCTTTAGCTCTTTGCTCTGGCTTTAGACTAAACCACAGGCAGTTCAAATCACAGTGCTAAGAACGTATGTTTTTAAAGGGGCTGCCCAAGAGGTAGCCCACCAAACCATTCATCTGCTTCACCATTTGGGTGCATTACCATTTAAAACATTCTTAAATGCACAGTGCTCCACTTTCAACTTGGTCTCCTTTCTTCTGATCTTGCAGATGGGCCTCAGGCTCTCCTTACCTCCCTAACCATTCAGCTCTTGTGGACTAGCCTTTGCTCATCTCCGTCTCCAGGCTAGCATGTGGCTCATTCCCCAAGGACACAGTGAGGGAAGGGTCTAAAAATCTAGGGCTCAGCAAAGAGGCTACACCCCAGTCAGTGAGCTCGAGGAGCTCCCCACCCACTCCCAAGAGGCAGCACTGTCATCTCTGGTCACCATTGTGTAAGCCACTTTAACATTCTCATTGCAAACTAAGAAGAGCATACAGTGACAGGAAGAGATGAGTTATCGCAGAGAGTGGTGCTGGAGAGAGAAGAGGAGCCTGGGAGTTCGGGGATGACAGATTGCTCATCATCCTCACTGTGGTGATGGCTTCAGTGCCATACACACACATCTGAGACAGACAAAGCGAGCATTTTAAATTATTGACTCTAAACCTTGATGAAGTGAGTTTTGAGAAGGATGAACTCTTAATTCAACTTCTGTCAGTGTTGGCTCAGTCTCAGAACCCTTGGGCTTTTGGTTTGCCAAGCACATAGCTTCTGGAAACCACAGAGAGGGTACCCTCACACAGCCTCACCCTGTAACTCAGTTCCTTGCCATCAGCCTCCTCACTATCAACATGGCTGACTGGATCACGATTCGTTCCTGCCAGAGAGTACAAGCACACAGTTCCAGGGTGTGGAGGTCACCCGTGACCTTGGCGAGCATCATGCTCAGTACAAGGGACATTCCTCAGGTGAGTGTTCCAACCAGGGCATCCAGGTTACCAAATGTGGACTGTCGCCCTCCCAGAGCTCTTCCAGGCCGTAACTAAGTCTTATTCGTTCTAAGCATTTATTGAGGTGAATTTGGGTTACCAAGAGTTTCTTTCCTGGCAGAACCCCAGCTGTGTTTTAAAGGGAAGAGAGTACAACTCTGTCCCCCAAAGCAATCCCATTAGTCATCTGCCTCTACCCTCTCCCAGAGGTAGTGGTGAAGAAAGGCTGTAACGCAGAAATCCAACAGCTTCCAGACCCTCGAATCCAAGGGCTCAAACTGCGTTGCGCTACAGAAGATGACAGTGAATGTCTGTGTTCACAGGGCTCCGCTTTTCGTCAGAGCTACCCCCTCCACCCAGGAAGGGCATTCTGCTCGCCAGCCTGCGAGGACAGGGCAGGGCTTAAATCTGACTTCAGAGTGGATACAGTGGGAATCTGGTCTAAACAGATGCACGGCTTAGCTGTAAATTATTATCTCAAGGGGTTTGATGAAGAACAAAAGACAATTCTCCTAGATGCAAACCTGAATGACTTAGGCAAAGGGTCCAGCCTCTGATGGACTGAACCCTGGCCTCGTGGCCTTCAGGTCCCTTTGTTGAGGAAAAGCACCACCCACCGATACCATAATGAATAGAACCTCCACAGTACAACCCCCAACCTTTAGCTGGTGGACTTGACATCATTTACTGGCGGTTAGTCAAGGCTTCTGAAGAAGGTATTCCTTTTCAGGTGATTAGGCTGAGGGAGAGGACCATAAAAACTTCCTCCATTAGCAATGAAACAATCAAATGCATTTAACATGAAGATCTCAGTGGGAACCGGTGGTGGTGCACGCCCTGAATCCCAGCACTCAGTTGGCAGAGGCAGGTGGATCTTTGTGAGTTCTAGGCCAGCCTGGTCTACAGAGTGAGTTCCAGGACAGCCAGAGTTACAACAGAGAAATGCTATACTGAAAAATCGAAACCACCACCCACAAAAAAATCTCAGTGGGCAAAGTATTTTGAACATCAATTGCTTCTTCTAAGCGTATTGAATAGACAGTTACTAGTTCCTCAAACTAGCATTCTTTCTGCACTCAAGAAAGCTGCAGCCCATCCACACCCAGAAAGCTGGATCTAACAGCTAAGGAAGGGGCCTTCTCCCAGCAGCTCCCGCTGCCAGATATAGTAATGTTTTAAAGTTCATTTTACTGCACAGATAGTATATGTAGCCTTACAATATTTGAGAATAAGTCCAAATATCCCACTACACACGATGTCAGGATTTATTGACTACTGAGAATAGGAAATCCAGCTGTGGCCTGCATTCAGGCACAGCTGGATCTGGGGTTTTGAGGGCTACTGCCTCCCCCCCCCCCCCCGCCACCTCTCCCCATCCTCCATCCTCTGAGGTGCCCACTTTCGTGTTTTTGTTTTGGTTTTTGGTAGAGAGATGATTACAAAAGCTTCTATTCCCTTCCCTCAGGGTTAATCTGTGAAATCTTACAGAAAAATTCTGATTGGCTCTGGTCTGGTTGTGGGCTCTATGACCCAGATCACTGCGACCAGAAGAGCGGGCTGTGATTGGCCCTCCCTTCATGTCTAGGACTGAGAGGAGCGCTAAGGGGAAGTGGATGGCAGGGACCACCCCAGGCACACACAGGTTTTCCCAAATGGAACCAGAGTCTGCCAGAAGAAAAAAAGAGAAGAGGGCTGGGGAGAGATAGCTCAGTCAGTAAAGTGTGAGGACCTGGGTTCAAGTCCCAAAACCCATGCAAGAAGGAAGTGAGGCACCAGCACCTGCTTGTGATCCCGGCACTGTGAAGGCAGACATGGGTGGATCCCTGGGGAGGTCCAGCCAGCCAGCCTCACCTGCTGGTGAACTCTAGACCAGTGAGAGGCCCCACCTCAAACACAAACAAAACACAACACAAAACAAGACCCAAGACGGATGGCAGCAAAGGAATATGCTCCTCTGGGTTCCACATGCATTCACTCACAGATGTGAACCTGCACACACACACTCACACACTCACACACACTACACACACACACATATGCAAACACTCACATATGCACACACATAACACACATGATTTTTAAAAGGAAAAGAACAGAATGCATGCTGGGAAGCTGTCACAGTTTCCCTTGAAGAGGAGGAGAAAAAGCAATTCCAGCCAGCAAGGCTGATGCCAGAAGAAAGATAGTTTTGATGTCACAGGGCTAGCCTTCCCTCTCCTGGGTGGTTTTGTTGCCACAGGGCTAGCCTTCCCTCTCCTGGGTGGTTTTCACTCTTGCTGGAGGTCATCCCCAACCTCTGCTGCCCTGTCTTGTTTGGACAGGCTGCCCTCCCATCAGCTGCAAAAACATCAGGCTAGCTTTTAATATACTCAAAGTGGGTGGAAATTTGACCTTTAAGGAAAGAAGACAGCTCCCTGGAGGTCGGGAGGAGCATCCGTGAGTGGAAGCCATCTTCCGGTCCTCGACCTGTGAAGGCTGTGTGTTCGGGATGGTAGGCGAAGGGCGCCGTCTTTACCTCTATCACGGGTCTCAGGTCTCCACGGTTGGGAAGCCCACAGTCTGAGGTCCCTGCTCCTCCTCCTCTGATTCATTTTACCCAAGAGAAAGGACATTTTTAACTAGTTCCCCCGGGACTCAAAAATAGGTCTGGCGTCCCCTCAAGCCTGAGTTTCAGCACGGAGCCTCACACTGCCCTGGTCCACAGGCAGCCATGAGCTGCTGCCGAGGCTCTAAAGGAGTGCTTTAATTTCTTGGAGTCTCTTTTCTGAAGGGCAAATGGAGATAATCAGATTTGGAGCTGTTGGAAACACAACATAAAATATCACTTTATTTCCCACCCCGCGAAAAAAAACCAAACCAAAAATGCGGAGGCAAATTTACAGAACCGCGTGTTCAATGGTTCTAACAGAATCCCATGCCGATGACCGTATGTGGAGAACTGTCTGGCTGAAGCTGTTCTCGAGGCCGCACGCAGTCAGATCCCACCTCCCCCCCTTTGGTGATGCCTCCCCTGCTTCCTCATCGACAGCATGGTGGTACAGAGCAATGAGAAAGAGAAGTCACAGATACTGTGAGTGTCGGCTGGCGAGATGGGTCAGCGGACAGAGGCTTTCGTGAACCCTGATTTGATCCCCAGAACCCGCAGGTGGAAGGAAATGATCAGCTGAGAGCTGTTCTCTAACCTCCACACACACCTCCCCAATAAACAAACATAATCTAAAATACGTTTTAGAGGCCGGAGAGGCGGCTCAGCGGTTCAGGTTAGGCTGCCAGGCCAGGAACTCCCAGCTGCCCGCAGCGCCAGGCTGTCGGCGGCCTCTTCTGACCTCCTCGGACCGCCCCTGGGGTCCATTGCCTCTCGTGCATCGGGTGGTCTCGGAAGTGCGTGCCCTGGTGACTTGGTGTGTGTGCATCCTGACCAAGGACTTGTTCTGAGTCCACACTCTCAAAGATGGCGGCATCTCATCTCGCGCCCAGTGACTCATGCATGGTTGGTGTGGACACCCAGTCACATGGCATTCTATTGGAAAAAGAAGAAAAGGACACCCACATGCTGGGTCCTTCCCTCTGCTGCTCTGTATCCTGATTGCAAGTGACACGTGAATTCATCTCGTGGTTGTTGGCTGGATTGAATTAGCATTGGCTTTCCTTGAGTTTCCCAATCTACTGTGCAGCTTATTTTGGATTGGCCTCTGTACTGGAGGCCTCCGGCTGGGGCCTTCAGCCTCAGTTTACCACTGTAGGTTGCTGGTCTGTGAGTTTTTAGTTTTAGTTACACATTTTTAATTTCCTTTTTATATTTTACCTATTACTCTTTGGAAAGAAAGGAACTCTAAAGTAACTTTTTTATAAAATAAAATAGAAACCTGATTTCCCTAAGATCACAAAGCCAAGAGCCATGATGAAACTGTCAGTCAGAGGAGCGCAACGTGGATGCCCCAGCCTGCGTCATAATCCCCGTTCTTTAAAAAAGAAAGGTTTACTTGCTTAGGTGTGTGTGCGCGTGTGTGTGTCTGTGTGTGTGTGTGCATGTGTGTGCGTGCGTGTGTGTCTGTGTGTCTGTGTGCGTGCGTGTGTGTGTGTCTGTGTGCATGCGTGTGTACATGTGTGTGTGTGCGTGTAGGTCTGTGTGCATGTGTGTCTGTGCATGTGCATGTGTCTGTGTGTCTGTGTGCATGCATGTGTGTGTGCATGTGTGTGTGTGCATGTGTGTCTGTGTGCATGCGTGTGTGTGTCTGTGTGCATGCATGTGTGTGCGTGTGTGTGCGTGTGTGGGCGTGTGTGGGCGTGTGTGTGTGTGCATGTGTGTCTGTGTGCATGTGTGTGTGTGTGTGTGCATGTGTCTCTGTATGCATGTGTGTGTGTGCATGTGTGTGTGTGTGTGTGTGGGCATCCAGGTACTCATGAAGAGGCCAGAAGAGGGCGTCAGATCCCTGGGGGCTGTTGTGGGCCACCTGACATGGGTTCTGGGCACTGAACTTAGATCTTCCTCAAGAGCAACAGTGTTCATAACCCCTGAGCTGCCTCTCCAGCCCAGACAATGGCCTCCTTTTAACTTGGGAGAACCTAGTTCTTTTATGGCTGCCTAAACAAAGATAATCTCATCCTGTGTATATAAAAAGAATCAACAATCAGGACAACAGTTAATCAGGAAAATTGAGAGCAGATTCTTCTCTGCAGGAGACAGCCCGTGACATTCATTCCTTGAGCGAATGGCATCTCAAGTGATGACGACAATGTTCCCAGTGTGCTTTTGGTGCACATGTGGCTCCAAAGATGTAAGCCACACACCAGTGCTGTTGGGCACGGGACGGAGGGAGACACACAACACGGCCCCCTGCTCCGAGCTCACTCCAAGCATCTGTTTTTAAAAATACTGTACATGGAAAAATAACCAGAGGAAATGGGCTGTTGCAGGCTGCTACCTCCCAAGCCAACAGCCACCATCTTCATCAGAGCAGACATACCTACTTAGATCCTCACGGTCAAGCCTGTCGGCCATTGAGATCACCCCATAGAAGAAAGGGGTGCGGAGGGTTCCTCGGGCCCTCCCCTGAGATTCCAGCCGTTCCCTCCCAGCCAGTTGTACAGAATTCTGCCCTAGTGGTGTGTGGGCTTGTGGTCTGGGGAGGCGCTAACCTAACCTAGAGTACAGATGGGGGCAGGTTGATTGCAGGGGGCACTTCTTGTGCAGCTACGGGGGAACCCGGTACCCATGGGGCAGGACTGCTCGGTGGTGCTAGGGCGGGGCCACACCTGCAGGTGTCTTTCTTTGGCGACCTTCCACCTTTTGTTTGACTTGGGGTCTCCGACTTAGGCCTGGATCTTCTCCACGTAGGCTAGGCTGTCTGGTCAGAGAGCATCAGGAATCTCCCTGCGCTGCCTCCCCACGCTGAGATTGGGCGCCTGTGCCGCCATGTCCAGCTTTCTATGCTTGTGTGGAGATTGAACACAGGTCCTCCCTCTCAGAAGGCAAGCTCTGACACTTCTTTCACCAAATTGGAGGGCTGGCAGGTTCTCCCCTGCCAGCGTGGTGGGCCTGGCGATCCTGTCGGTAACTAAGCGTGAAGCCAGCACACCCCGCCTTCATTTTTATGACCTATAAAAAGCACTTAGCTATTGTTGGCTGAGAAAATGTGGGTTGGGATCACGTCTGCAGCGACAGGTGCTCCCTCCGCTGACAATAGCTTCCCCTTCTCGCTGACGTGACTCTGTTTCCACTCATGCAGCACCCAGCTGCATGGAGCTCTCAATAGTGCAACCTTTACAGATGCAGATTGAATGGCCCCTCAGGCGAATGTGCACAGCACCAAGCATGCGCATCGTGGGGGTAACGTCAGTGTGAGCAGCCATGGTGGCCCTGTGTTGACTCATCTTGGCTGTCAACTTGACTTTGTCGGGAATCAGCTAAAACACATAAACGGAAGCTCACATTTCCTGTGAGAAATCAGAACGTTCAGATCATCTGAAGCCACCCTAACTCTGAGCCACACCTTCTGCTGGCACCAGATCAAAGGACATGGAAGAAAGGAACTGCTTCCTGCCTGCCTGCCCTGGCTCTCACTGGCAAGTTCATCTACCCTATTGCTGATATTCACTAATTCACAACCAGCTCCCTTGGGATTCCAAGGCAGACTAGAGACCAGCAGCTCTTCAGGAACCGTCTAGGCTTCCGCACCAGACTGGGGCTGTGGACTGAACATCTGTCCCATTCCCCACCTGTCCAGTGTGAGATTGTCGAATTACACAGACCACGTTCCATGTACTAATGAATAATTGCTTATTTACTCTAATATATTACTCTAATAAATCCCTTTCATATGTGAGTATGTATGTATATGTGTATATGTGTATTATGTATGTATATGTGTGTTATGTATGTATGTGTATATGTACGTGTATTATGTGTATTGTACGTGTATTATATATGTATGTATATGTGTTATGCATGTATATGTGTATATGTGTGTGTTATGTATGTATGTGTATATGTGTATTGTGTATGTGTATTATGTATGTATATGTGTGTTATGCATGTATATGTGTATTAGGTATGTATGCGTGTATATGTGTGTGTTATGTATGTATGTGTATATGTGTATTGTGTATGTATGTGTGTATTATGTATGTATGTATGTATATGTGCATTGTGTATGTATGTGTGTATATGTGTGGTATGTATGTATGTATGTACATGTGTATGTATGTACATACATGTGTATGTATGCATGTATGTATGTATGTATTCCCATCGCTTTGTTCCTCTAGAGAACCCAGCTGAAGGGATATCAGAGCGAATAAGCAAGACCAAGACAAAGGCAACCCTGGGCCAGCTAGTCTCCAGCACTGTGAAGGGCCATCAATCATAGCACATGTCCTTGCTTCAAAAATGCTAAAGTGTGACGCTTTTGAAATGGCAGAAATCTGATAAACGTGTCACACACACACACGCACACACATACTTATGCCATGCAATCGTATCCAGAGGAAACCGTTCCCTCACAAAAGGCCTTGTAATTGCTGTTCCCACCCTGACACCCTCGAGCACACTCCACGGTGCCTCGCTGTCTGTCTGCTACTTGACCTAGTTTTGCAAAGTGTGCCGTCCCCAAAGCATGCTTCTCATAAGTGGAAGTAATTAACGTGTGGGCACTCTGGAGGCCTCCCTTCCACTGAGCACACACCGTGCTGGGGAGTCCAGAGCATCCTGAACCTGTGTCCTCTCCATCGGGGATGATGTTTGAGGCACACTGTCTCAGACCATGACTGCTGGAAGTGTCTGCACTGCCAGGATGAAGGGAGAGGGAGCCATTCTGAACTCTTAGAAACGAGACTGGGGCGATCCCGCGCTCTAGGCTGGGTCCTGTGGGAGCCACACTGCAGGGAACCATGATGTCACATCTGACTCTCAACTCAGAAAACACGCACAAGTGATCCCGGCTCCTTAAAACCAGTCAGAGATGAGAATGCAGGCTAGTTTGTAGAGTGCTCACCTAGCGTGCAGGAAGCCCAGGCTCCATCTTGAGCATGAACAGGGCATGGTCTTGAATATCTGCAATCTCAGCACTCAAGAGGTAGAGGCCAGAGGACAAACTTCCAAGGTCATCTTGTGATAGACCCAGAAACCTTACACATCTGACCCAGTTAGAGGCACTGTTCTGACCTTAGAACCCAGCATGTGGGCCTCAACACCTGCCCAAACGGGAGCAAAGTCCATCAAAGACCTAGCCCAGAGTCCCAGGATCCAGGAAAGCCCCTAAATGTGCTAACTTTGCGTTTTGGCTTCTGTGGTTTTGCTTCTCACTAAATGCTCTTATTGCCTGAGGTGTGCCAACCAGAATGCAGCAAAGGGCAGAGAGGCTCGGGCTGCACGATTTAGGGAAGTTCCCGTGCAGTCGCTGGCTGGGAGTACAGGCTTTCGATTTGGCTTCAGAGTGCCTATGTGTTCTCTTACATGTTGAATTTGCGGCCAGCCTGGGCTACAGTAAGGTCCTGCCTGTCTAAAACAAAACAACAAAAAGCCAAAAGCCTGATTTTTCTAAAGTTCCACCAGCTGGGGGCCAAGTGTTCAAACACATTAGCCTATGAAGGACATTTCGCATTCAAAGTTCAAGTCTAGCCCACAACGTGGACTCTAGTCACCCCGCAGAGGAAGGAGAGGGCTGCTGTTCCACAGCAGGGTCCTCCCAGCAGAGAGAACACAGGCCCAGCTGTAGGAGAGCGCTGTGGCAGTCATGCATGGGCTCTGGAGCCTGTGACTGCAGATCTGCGCGTGAAGGCCAGCTCCTCCCACTCACAGTATGCTGGGGTTCTTTCCAAAGCCTGGAACGCATACTCATGGGTGGAAGAAGAAATGTAGCCACTTCTCTGAAGCCAGCAGCACCTCTCGGGTTCCTTGGGCCCATCTGTGTCCTCTTGAGGCAGATCTGCAAATCCCAGGGTTCTGGCTACAAATCGCCCACTCCTGGCTCCGGTCTCCACTGCGGCCCAGTACATGCGTACCCTTTAGCATCTGGTGCCTCTTGCAGTAACGAGACTTGCGAAGAAGTAGCTACACTCATCTTCCTGCTCTCTGCATCCATAATTTTGCTTTAGAATTAGTAACTTATTATACAAAGGGTCGTCCACCAGGAGTCTGAAATAGCCAGAGACTTTAGAGCATCAGTGGACTCTGTAGTGTC
>JAMJFZ010000596.1:2017500-2090000 GCA_026225945.1 Cricetomys ansorgei | reverse complement strand
GGCCCGGCTTTCCATGACTCTGAGCCTTGGCTCTCAGGCAGCAGCTTTGCTGAGCAAAGCATTACTAAGCAAGAAAGGGCAAGAGGGTTTTTACTTGGTTGTCAGTACTGAAATGGCTGTCAGTACTGAAAACGTGAACATCCTTCCATTCAGCAATCCCACACCTAGGAACTCATCCTGTAGGTGAGCTTGTGCACATGGGGAATGGGTCCGCTGGTTTCTGTTCACACCATGCATCATGTAACTCCAGTCAGTGAGACTGGCTAATGGTTCAACTGGTGCTCACGGCCTGGTCACCAAGTAACAGCACAATCCTGCTTCATCCTGTTTTTGTGACAAAACACCGTAATAATGAGCAGCTTAGGGAGAAAGGGGTTTATTTGGAGAGGAAGTTCAGGCAGGAACTTGAAGCAGGTCACACAGCTCCACCCATAGTTCCAACCCTGGTCAAGAGCAGAGATTAATGCATGCATCTTGGTTGCTTGTGCTCAGTTCAGTGTCTCCACACTTAACACTCAGGACCCCTGCCTAGGGGATGGTGCCTCCTATGATGGGCTGGGTCTTGCCACATCAATTAATGATCAAGACAGTTCCCACAGACACATCAACACACCAACCTGCTCCAGACAATTCTTCGATTGAGGCTCTCTCCAAGTGTCTCTATGTTGTATCAAGTTGACAGCTAAAATTAACCAACAAAGTGGTTAAACCACTGTTCCCATATTAGGGCGCACTTGTGGGTGAGATATTTATACTAAAAGTTCCATTTAACAAATATTTATTGAGGGTATTCCATACGTTAAGCACTACGGTGGGAAACTAAGGTAAAATCTGATAAAAGCTGAGCCCCAAGAGACAGGAGGGTGAGGCTGCTCTGTTTCTGCCCCTAAATGCCCCTCAGGCAGTAGCGTGGCAAGGCCTGTGCCCAGCTCCCAGTTGTTTGCAACCGCAGCTGTTTCAGAAGAGCAGGTGACCCTCTGCTCTGCACACTCAGATGGATGATGGATACCCCAGAAACTGCTCCCAGAAGGGGACAGACTAAAGATTCAGCCCAGCTCTCTCCTTCTCTGAAGGACATAAACAAATGTATATACTGGCCCTTCCAGTGCCCCTGCAGGATAGCCACTGCCAACCCCGTCTGTGTGGTGCTATCTTTCCATCATTTACACCTGTGGTGTGAAACTTCATTCTCCTCACGAAGGGGAAAAGTTTATTCTGGAGCAAAGATGAGTGACCCTGGCCTCTGTCTGAGGAGTACCATATCAAGTAACTGAGCAAAGAGAGCCATAGATCACCTCAAGCTGATTGGTGGGAACATCCTGCAGGCAGCTCACAGCAAAGCAGGAGATTTGCCGCAAAGGCCTCAGGCGCCTCCTGATGGCACGCTGAGCTTTGGTTGGAGGGACTAGAAGTCTGCCATGTCAATACCTTCCAAATGTTCCCACCTGTCAGTCAGAAGGGCGTGAGGTCAGATGCCGTGCCGTAAGAAACGACCAAGAATAGGGCAAAGAACCACCACCTAGGGGAAATTGCAGTCAGGATCATTGACGTTCTGATCAGTAGTCGGCTTGGCAGAGGGTTGGGGGAGAGTCACTCTCCAGGAACTTGTTTGCACGCTCCTCCTGGGGTGTCCCCATTCACAGCTTGCGTGAACTGGATCCTTGTCAAAGTCTTCCCCAGATTTAGGACTCCTGGATTCCACCAGCCTTGTGGAAATTCCAGGGGAACACTAAAATAGTTTTGTTTTTGTTTTTCGGGTTTGTTGTTGTTGTTTTGTTTGTTTGACTGGTGGACTGTTTTGAGACAGGGTCTCAGGTAGCCCAGGCTGACCTCAAACTTGCTATGTAGCCAAGGACGACCTTGAACTCCTGATCCTCCCGCCTGCACCTCCCGTATATCAGGACACCTGGCATGAAAAACTAAAATCTTTTCTAATCTGTGGGGATTTTCTCTCTTTCAGGAACTATCTATGTTTTTTCCCTCCCAATGGTAGCAGGCACTGTGGTGATTAGGTCAGCGGCGTTTCTGCTAATGTGATCTGTGCCTTTTAAAGAATAGAGCACTGTGGGCTGGAGAGATGGCTCGGCTGCTGGGAGCCTGGCTGCTTTTGCAGAGGACCTGGGTTTGATTCCCAGCCTTCATGGTGGCTCACAACGCTTATCAACTCCAGTTCCAGACAATATGACATCCTCTTTGACCTCCTCGGGCACCAGACACGCATGTGGTACACAGACACACAGGCAGGCAGATGCTCATATACTTAAAATGAAAATAAAAGGTAAGAGTCAGACCTCCTTCCCCCATCACCAGAGGAACAGCAGGACAGTGCTGCTGTTGCCAGGAGCAGAGCCTGAGGTCCCATGCCGTCCTGGCACCCTTGCTTGGACTCCTCAGCCTCTGGGCTTCCAGGAGTACACACTTCCTGTTCAGCCACTGGTCTGGGGCACTCTGTCCTGGCAGCGTAGGTGACTTATGGTCAAGGCTGTAGTCCCTGCTCAAGTAGGTTCTGTGAGCCACCTTCTAAGAGGAGCCTCAGTCTCCAGAAGGAAGGGACACACACTTTCTGGTACTCTTCCTCCCTTGCCTCCTACCTCAGTCCTGATTCCTGGGATCCATCAAAGATCAACCCCCACCCCCACCCCCACCTCCACCCCCACCCCGAGCCCCACCCTGAGCCCCACCCCCACCTCCACCCCCACCCCCACCCTCACCCCGACCCCACCCCCACCCTCACCTCCAACCCCCACCTCCACCCCCACCCCAAGCCCCACCCCGAGCCCCACCCCCACCTCCACCCCCACCTCCACCCCCACCCCACCCCCACCCCACCCCCACCCTCACCTCCAACCCCCACCTCTACCCCCACCCCGAGCCCCACCCCGAGCCCCACCCCCACCTCCACCCCCCACCCCGAGCCCCACCCTCACCTCCACCCCCCATCTCCACCCCCACCCCAACCCCACCCTCACTCCCATCCCCACCCTCACCTCCATCCCCACCCCTGGGTGCTTGTCTTGGGCTCTGCTTTTTAGGAACTCAAATGGAGACAAAGTATCCTAAGGGGACCCTCTCTGGGAAGAGGAGGCACTGCCCTCCAAGGCCATGGCTACTCCCTTCTTTCCTGTGGAGTCATTTCAGACAAAGGCTGAGGGCCGTGACCACCCAGGTCTCCTACTAACAAAGCAAGGTAGAGTCAGACCAGTCGCCTGAATCCTGGCCAGAGGAGCTCTACCTTGTTGCAAAGTGCCACTTAGCTGCCCTCTGCGCCAGAGCGCAGCGAAAGATCACCCCTCCCACGCTAGACAATGGTTCCTGAGGTGAACAGAAATCCTGCTGGAGCGAGGACTGAGCACACTCGAGTGTAGCTGTCTCCGAGTTGGGCACCATGTGCCTCGGTTGTGTGAGCCTGTGGTCACATCTCCCTCCGTGACACCAGACATCTCCCTGGACCCAGGTTTGCAGAAGTGGAGCAGGATAAGACAGGAGCCTGCTGGGCAGGGTCAGGCAGCCGCTGTGGGCCACGCGCACTCCTATAAGTAAACCCAATACACTCGTTTATTTCGCCAAGCTGGGCTGGTCAGGGTCTTCCTTTGGTCTGTCTGCAGCCACCTTATGTGGGTGGATATGAGATCTGTCCGACAGGGGTCTAGATGTGAGGCAACCAAGGCAATCTCAGCTGTGTCAGATCATCCCTTTATCAGACATCTGTGAAGCGCCAGTTAGGTTGTGACTGCTCCATCAGAGCGTAAGGACCAGTTGCCACACCTGCGTGCTAACCAAAGGTCGCCACCCCGTTATAACACCACTTACATTGCAGTTTAGACTGTATCCCTTGTGGGGTTCTCTTTATAGAGAATCCTGAGAAAAAATATCCTACAGAAGAGATCTTGTTTGCCACAATTTAGGAGAGAAAAGGGGTCGTTCCCTCCCGGACATGTGCTGCCCTCCTTTGTCATTAAAAACATCTTTAAACCCACAGTGGAAAAGCCGCTCTCTCTATCCACCCCTGGGACAGCCCGCTCCACTCAACGCTTCACTAAATAAACCTCTTACTCTGCCGCTGTCTCTCAACTGAACCTTTTCCTTCCAGAAGCCGGGAGTTGCAAGACCCAAGGAGAAAACAGACGCTTCATTTTTGCCCCAGCAAAACCACATAACCAATGTGGTATTTCTAAAGTGTGTCCAGGAGAAAGAAGCCCTCAGGACCTAAAACAGAAGCCGCCAAACCAATGCCTCTCCAGGCACAGCAGACACCCTCGTGCCCTCCGTTAAACACGGATGCGCTGAGACAAGCAGAAGTCCACCGAAGAGTACATCAGGCTCCCGCTTGTTCCCGGACATCCCACGACGTTTTCTACGCTACCAAACGAACCTGTGTCATCGAGACGCTTCTCACGACTGGAGAAGTCCTGTGCTCAAATGTCACGGACATCCTGGCACACCCCTAAGTCTGATGGGATATCATTTAACACTACAGTTCTTTAGATTAATTTGTTTTATTTACTGCGTGTGGGTGTGCTGCCTGCATGTATGCCTGTGACCACACGCATGTGCGGTGCCTGAGGAGTTACAGGAGGGCCTCAGACCCCTGGAACCGGGGTGACAGATGGCTGTGAGCCGCCGTGTGGGTGCTAGGAAGCGACCCAGAGTCCTCTGCAAGAGCAGCAAGCGCTCTTGGCTGCCCAGCCACTCCCCTCTCATCACTTTAACTTTTTAATCACCACAATCACATAGAAATTTCTAGACTCCCAAACAAGTCAACAGGTGTATATTTCTCCTCCCATTGCTTCTTTTCAAATGCAACTACTGGACATGATGTTGCAGGTCCTTCTCACGGGGCAGGAAGGGTCCACCTGGGGAATTCTGGGGTCCTTCTGAGGATCTCGGGGGGCGGCAGTAGAGACCACAGAAAGGTCAATGCCTTTTTCATTCTGCTCTTGGGAGCAACTGGAGGGAGGATTTGTTTGGGCTTGTGGTCTACAGAGATACGTGGAGGGCCAAGCAGCAGGGAGCTTCAGAGGAGGGCTGGAGCTCCTGGGCTTGCATCTCAGTGGGGCAGAAGACGTGGGGCCCGGCTAGCAACCTGCAGGCCTGCTCCAGGGAGCTGCTTCCTCGCACAGCCTCACAAAGCAGCCCCGGTGCTGGGACCCAGAGTTCTAACAGAGAGCCTGTGAAGGGCGTTTCACATTCGGTCGTGTCTGTTCCACCTCACGGCAGACAGAACAGAATACAACTCACAAAGTGATATCTCCCTTCTCGGGGCAGAAAGGCAAACCCTCTTCTCCTAAGCACACAGCGAGTTCACACACTGGACATCTAGGCAGAGGGCCCTCTAGCCGGCCTGTGTGTGCTTTCCAGCAAGCTCGCCACCCATTCCATCATCCCCACGCCTGTGTTCCTGTTCATGGTCATCACACGCAGTGTACTCCCCCCACTTGACCTCTTTCTCCCCCACTACTCAGGGATGTGCGTTTTGTAAACTGTGTACCTCTACAGTGCCTGCATGGCTGACTGTGTGCCTCTACAGTGCCTGCCTGGCTGACTGTGAGCCTCTACAGTGCCTGGCTGACTGTGCGCCTCTACAGTGCCTGGCTGACTGTGCACCTCTACAGTATCTGGCTGACTGTGCGCCTCTACAGTGCCTGGCTGACTGTGCGCCTCTACAGTATCTGGCTGACTGTGTGCCTCTACAGTGCCTGGCTGACTGTGTGCCTCTACAGTGCCTGGCTGACTGTGTGCCTCTACAGTGCCTGGCTGACTGTGTGCCTCTACAGTGCCTGGCTCACTGTGTGCCTCTACAGTGCCTGGCTCACTGTGTGCCTCTACAGTGCCTGGCTGACTGTGTGCCTCTACAGTGCCTGGCTGACTGTGTGCCTCTACAGTGCCTGGCTCACTGTGTGCCTCTACAGTGCCTGGCTCACTGTGTACCTCCTTCAGCTTCTAGTTGTCCTCGTCAGCTTTGGCTTCTCCATGGCATCCTACTTGGTCCTTCGACCCTGCCTCTTGTGGGGAACCACCCCCCTTCCTCCTCTTCCTTCTTGCTGCCACTCCTTGGGATCTGGACAGAGACACCCCTCTTCTCCCCTCCTCTCCCCCTCCGCTCCCCTTCCCTTCTTCCTACCTGCCTTTCAAGCTTCTGCCTGTCACTCCCAGGTGGGAAGCCACCCACCATCTACACACAGAGTCGGGGCCACACCTCCAGCGTCCCTCTGCCCAGGACCCAGGGTCCCAACCCCCTTCATCACCTGCCATATACACAGCAGCTGGAGTGTTTCCTTCAGATTCACCTCCACCCACCCTTGTCTCTCAGCCGGGAACATCACATCGGCCCCCGCCACAACGTGACCCTTGGCTTTCTTCAAGAGCGAGGCTGTGCCTGTGGCTGGACGATCTCACTCTCGGCTGCTGTTCTAAGTCTCTGCACATTCTGTCCAGGCACTCCAGGCTTGTATGGTGTCTGCTACATTCCATGGAAGATAATGGAGCATATGAGACTAAATACATAAATCTGCCTTCATTGCTCAGGACCCTCCCAGCCTGGTCCTCCCAACCTGTCCTGGTCTCCACCTCTGCCCTAGGCACACCCATCTCTCCACCAGACTCTCTGACAACCTTGCCTCCGTCCTCCTGGCCCTGATGAGAAAGAACACTGTTTCTCAGATCGTCTGCCTCCACCTTCACTCCAGAGTTCCCCTCAGACTCCTTCAGAGACACCCTGCTCTGGTGTGTTTGTCACATGTGATTCACGTGTTTGTATGAGAGTGCGAACTTGTGCATGCAGATGTGCAGCCAGAGGTTTCATCGGGCCTCTTCCTCCCTGGCTCTCCACCTTGTCTTTTAAAGGCATACTCTCACTAAGCCTGGAGCTCACCAACTGGCTAGACAGCTGGTCAAGGAGCACCAGGGAGACTCCTGTTAGACCTCTTGCCTGGGGAAACTCAGCCCTTGGCTTTCAGTGGGGATCTGAACTCAGGTCCTGTGCGCACAAGGAAAACACTTTACTGACTGAACCACCCCAGGCCCCCACCCCCCAGCCCCCAGTCCCCAACCCCCAGACCCCAGCCCCCCCAACCCCCAACCCACAGTCCCCAGAGGTGTTTATTTATTGGGTTATTTATTTGTCAGGTCTCAGTGACACTTCATCCCAGGGTCTGGGCATGGTTCATTGATCGTGACCAAAGGGATGGAGGGGAGGAGTCAGCTAAATGTCTTCATCTCAGTCCACAGAGGAAAGCGCCTGTAGGTTCAGACTGCAGTGAACAACCCTTAGTCAACCTGCTTTAGGTCAAATTCATGTTTCCAGACATGCTTGATTCCGTCACAGATGAGGCTACTTTCTCCAACCTGAACCGCCTAGTGGGGAAAATCACCCCACAGCATTTAATGTGTTGCTGTTTAAAACACGTTAAATCTAGGTTGCAAAGACTTTAAGAACCACAACTAGGAGCCAACCTCTCCTGAGCCTGCGTTTCCATAGTTCCCTCGGCCAGGGCGGCTGCAGAGCTGAGTATATTTCTATTTAGAAAGCGTTTCCAAGCCTTTCTTCTTTCCCCCAGACTGACGCTAGAAAGGAGGAGTTGGGGGTGGGGTTGGGCATGGCTGGCTGGTGAGCCCAGGTTACAGGCTAGCCTCGAGGGGGCTGGTGTGGGGCTTGCTGCTCTTCCTAGGTCCTCAGTCCTTGTTCTGTAAAATGGGGTATGGGAACTCAGCAAACTCTAGCACCCCAGGGTGTAGATGATCGCTGTGCTCCTCGGGGACCGGGGGTCGCCGGGATGCGCGCTACAACAACGCCCCTCTTCTCTCTTGCTGCATCAGAGCCTTATCCCAGCCAAGATCCTCATCGCCCAGCGGAGCCCCAGGAACTCTGGAGGGACTAGGCTGGAAAGGGGAATCGCGAGCGCCCCCTCCCCTACTCGCGAAGGTGCCAGCCAAGCCAGGACGCCTCAGCCAGCCAGAGCTTGGGGTGCCTGAGACACTCTCTGGCGCCACTTGGCGACCAGGAGCAGCAGTGGATGTGAGCCGGTGGGAAGTCGCCCAGGGAAGAAGTAGCAACACTTCCAGCAAGGGCTTCTTCCACACATTGGCAGCAGCTGCACCCCGATTTTACAATTGTATAAAGACAGACCCAGGACGCCAACTGCTTTTGGGTTGTGAGACATTGAGAGCCCGACTCCCCTCCCTCATGCGTGGGATACCACTCAGGTCCAAAGGTGGTCCCAGAGCAAACGCCAGGATTACACTTGCAGACACCCAGCCCGTGAGGATCCCCCAGTTTTCTCTTAAAGGACCACTTGATTCCAAAGCTCACTGAACAGGACCGGCTGCTCCGTTCCAAATAAACTGTTTCCCACTCAGAAGGGACGACCCTGCCTGAAGAGACTCTGGGAAGGCGCTGGACAGGTGGGAAGGAGGCTCTTTAGATAAAGAGGGAGACCCATACGAGGTACCCCGCCTGGGAGGGGCTGTCCTTATTCATTGGCCCGCCTCTTCATTCGGTGTGGTGGTCGCTCCAGTGCCGCCTTCTGAGCACGTGTGCTGCCCGACTGCGTCAGCACTGGGTAAACAGATGACTGGCTGCGTGCCGGGCGGGGCTATTTAAGAGGCAGCCGCCCTCCCTCCTGCCCTGAACTTGGCTGGACCGCAGCCTGCTCCACTGGAAGCCTCCACGCCAGCTGACTCCCCATCAAAGGTAAGTAGGTGTCCCGGGCCGAGCCAAGAATCATGAGTGTGGAGAATTTTGGCCCTCGGCCTTGCACCTCTTTCTGTGTTGTCTGTCTTCTTTCTGTGCTTTTCCTCCTTTGACAGCTGGAAACATCCTGAAGTCAGAAATAACGGCGCCGGATCTTAAAATGCGTCTGAGTGGGTGCTGCTGTGGAGGGCTGGCTCCCCTGCGCGTGTTGGGATGGCCCTTTGTTAGGGTCCCCTGCTGCTCGGGGCACTTTGCAATCATTTAAATGAAAACACCAAGAGGGTTTCAGACGTGTCACTTTTCTAAACGCTGCAGAAAAAATTAGGGCTTTGGGGACAGAAATACGCCGTTCTGATACAGGTCCCATCTGCTCAGTTCTCCAATGTGATGTGGCTTTGGCCACAACTGAGGACTGGGCGCGATTTCTGGTTTTTGTTTTGCACGGTGGCTTCTTGTTCGTTCCCGTACAAACGCCGAGGGTCTCTCAAAATACAGCTTCTGTTTATGCGCCGGTGCTTTAAAGGGTGCTTCCCATTGTCTGCCCGTTTACTTCTGCCGCATTTCTCTCCAGGAGTATCCTCTCCGTATCTCTCTCTCTCTCTCTCTCTCTCTCTCTCTCTCTCTCACACACACACACACACACACACACACACACACACACACACACCATTGCGTTTCTGGTTAGAATGGAGATGCTCTCCAAAGGCGTCCTGGAACTTCAGGAGACCCGGACGCACGGCTTCTGAACCGGTCTCTGCGGGCTTCCCGGGCCCTGGGCGTGGATCGCACGCCTGGGCGCCCCGCCGCCGGTGGGCTGCGCTTGGCTATCCTGGGCGCGAGCCCGGCGCGGCTGCAGCCCCGCGTCCAGCCTCAGCCGACGGGCGGCTGGGGCTCCTCGGCGGGCCCCGGGCTCACGCTCCTCGCCTTCGCTCCCCACAGGCATGAAGAGCGGCGCGTGCCTGTGCCTGCTGCTGGCAGCCCTGGCCGCGGGCGCCCTGACGCAGCCCCTGGCCCCGGCCGAAGCGGGGGACTCGGCGGTGCCGCGGGCGGAGGAGGCGCCCCGAAGGCCGCTGAGGGCCATGCTCAGGACGGACGGCGAGCCCCGGGCGCGCCTGGGCGCACTGCTCGCGCGGTACATCCAGCAGGTCCGCAAAGGTAAGCATGCCGCTCCCCAGCGCGCAGCCGCCGCCGTCCGGCTCCCGACCCCGCACCGAGAGAGGGGGAAACCCGGACGCAAGGTTTTCAGCCCCCGAGGTACACTGCACCCGAGGCGGGAGACGAGTGGAGGGCTCCCCTGGTGGGAAGGGGGGGCCGGCTGACACACCCTTCTTCCAACTGATTTTGGCACGGTGTTAGGGCTGAAGTCCGACACCGTTTTAGGAAAACACTCAGAAATAACCGAGAGCTGGTGAAAGTCCCCAGCTCCTGCCGCCCGGCGGCTGCTCTGTAACAGGACCAGGGCCACCCAGACACTGACCCTGGAGCTCCTCTGGCAGGAAGTGCGTTGGTACTGAGAAAGCCCACGAGCTGAGAAAAGCAGGTGGAAAGCGTGTGCATCCCCCCCCCCACCTACCCACCCCCCAGTACCGAGCAGGAGGAAGGCCCAGGAGTTGCAGCGCCCTTCCCAGGAGACTATCTTACCTTTCCATAGCTGTCAGAAGGTGTCCCCCGTGCTAACCGTGGCCGGGCTTCTCAGTGTTGAGAGGTTTCCCCCATGAATCCCGTGGGTGATTCAGCAGCTTGCCAATTGAGTGTTCCTTTCTTGTGCCCGAATCTCTCATCTTCATAAAGGAGAGGGCAAAGCAACCCAGATCCCCTCCCAACTCTGGGATTCCCGGGGCAACCCTCAGGAGTCATGGCCGCCCCAAGACAGCGTTCATCTCTGACTTTAAGGCAGTGGTGTGGATGGTGACCTCCGGCTGGGGGGGTGTTAAACCGGACCAGTAGAGCCAGGTAAAAAGGGCATCCTCTCTGTGGTGGTCAGTTTCCCAACTTGCATTTGGACAGCCCAGGGCTTGCCGCCCTACTGCATTTGGCTTCAGTAGTGAGCAGAAGCTGGAGAGCTTGTTGAGTCTCCCAGAGTTTCACGCGAAGATTCCATTGGGGACTTCAGGGGGAGTGAAGAGATTTCTTACTTTTCTTCAGATTTGGGAACTCACCCACAGCCAACACTTTTTAGGTTATTTTATTTTATTTTATTTTATTTTTTACTAATTCAATAGAGGAAGGAAGGGGGGAAGGAGGTAGGGAGGGAGAGAGAGAGAAGAGGAGAGAGAGAGAGAGAGAGAGAGAGAGAGGGAAATGGATTGTTAGATGGATGGGTGGATGGATGGATACTAGAGAGGGAGACACCTGGGACTTGGGGTTCCCCCTCCCCATCCCTTCTTATGGCCTGTCACTCATGTGGGATCCGCCCTCTGGTGTGGACTGCCAGTAGGCCCTTCTGAAGAGTTCTGGACTTTTCACTGAGCTGTCAGTCGTCGGAGGTTAGGGATATCCCAAGCAGTTGGAGCAACAGAAAGCCTGGTTGCTGAATTATTGCCTGGAACCGACACATGACAGTGGTTTTCCAGCAGAGAGTCTTAGCTGGAAGCTCCTCTGAGCCTCTCCTCAGTCTTCCTTCAGCCTGTTGACCTCACCAAGCCCAGGAAGGAGCGGCCATCACGGGAAGGCTTGCTGCCCACATCCAGGATCAAGACTGAGTAGATAAGAGCCACTCGCACTTATTCGGCAAATACAAAGTAGGATCTGCATTACCAAAGCTGCGGTTTCTTTGAATAGTTTATATATGATTTTCTTGTCAACCCTAATACATAATATTCTTAAAGACTCTAGACAAGATGCTTTTTGACTGATTGGGGCTTGATTTTAGTTTGTACATTTGGCCTAAAATACACAAAACCCTAGGTTAAGTTCTAACACCACACAAGACTGGGAGTGGTGGTCCACACCTGTAATCCTAGCACTTAGGGGGGAGAGGAGAGGGTCAGTTCAGGGCTAACCTCTGCTACACAGCAAGCTTGAGGCTAGCCTAGGCTACATGAGAACTTTCATTAAAAAAAAAAAAAAGCAATGGTGGCACACACCTTTAGTCCCAGCACTCGGGAGGCAGAGGCAGGCAGATCTCTGTGAGTTCGAGGCCAGCCTGGTCTACAGAGTGAGTTCCTGGACAGCCAGAGTTACAACAGAGAAACCCTGTCTCAGGAAATAAAGAAGAAAGAAACTAAAACGTAAAATAAACAAAGTGTATCTGTGGTGCCTGTATGCAGCTCCTCAGGTCCGGGAGGAAGCACACTCCCGTGGGAGAGGCATCGGCGGTGTGTAGCGTTTAGTGCATGTCTGGCCTTGACCAGATGTGCCCCTGCGTCTCCCTCAGGCCTCATAACTGTTCTGCACAGAGAGCACCTCGTCCATTTTTCATGTATGGAAGCCCAAGCTAAAGAAAGGCAAGTGACATCCATGCCAGGTTGTCACGCCGAGGAGGCGGCAGCGTGGGTCTACGCGGGCTTGGCTTCCCCCGAAGGCCTGCAAGCCCTTCAGCTTCCAGCTCACCTGTATTCTGGGCATAAGGGTTGGAGAGAGTCAGGTCTCTTCACTCCATAGCTTGGTTCTAAGCCCTTCGCTGTGTGGTGCTAGGGAAGCACGCAGGAAGGAAGCGCGACAGGCACCACGCCCTGACAGGTCTGTTCCAAGCGCAGCTCCCAGCTCAGCTCCCGTGACTGCCGGCTGCCGGCTTGTCGGAAACGTGGATCCTAACCCCAGAGCTGGCAGGAGGACAGGCTGTGCTTTCGTGTGTTGTACAGGGAACACGGCTGTATATTGATGAGTTTTTTACCTGAAAGGAAGTGAGCTGTTAAGCAGCAAGGGGGTTCTGCACAGGCCGGGGCTGTCTACGAAAATGGATGGACTCTCGTTCCACAAATGGGGCCAGAGAGAAGAGACGTGGGGTTGCCATTCATGGTGCTGGTTTCCTTCTTCAGCTTAGCTGGTTAAATTCATTGTGCATCAGGTCCGGGTAACCGCCTCTGAGGTTTTACTAGTCTGTGTTAATTATGCTAAGATGGTGAGTTCCATCAATCCATACATAGCACTTCTAAAGCAGACTCACCCCAGGACCCTTGCTGTCCCCCTCCTGAACCTCTTCCCAACGAACCCCCTTCTGCTTCCCTGCATTTTCTTTCAGTGACCCAACGGGTCTCATTAGGGTTGCTTCCTGGAGCGTGAGCGAAGACACATCATACTTAACCCTTGTTCTGACTGTGCTGGTCTGTGGGCAGGAACTGGCAGGGAACCCACTGAAAAGGTGGGGACGCCATGGCTGCAGCTCCTCCGTGGGAGGTCATCAGCACAGAGGGTGCTGCACTGACCGTGTCACCCGGCTGCAGAGGGAAGCAATCGTGGTACCCGCCCCTCCTCATCTGGATCTCACAGCTGCTACAGGCTGGACCCCACTGCAGACTCCATCACTGTGCTTTGCTGATGGCTGATTTAAGTTTCGCCTTTTGTGACTTCTCATTCATTTTTTCTGAATGTTAACAAGATGCCAGAATTTTGTTCCAACAGGGTATATTTTTCTGGTTATTATTTTTAAAATAATGCTGTTTTCAAATTAGTAATTTGTAAACAATATTCATATAGAAAGAGACCTCGATTCCATTGTTTTTTTACATTTATTTATGAGGGGCTTGCAATGGTTGTCCTGTGGATTTCAGAGGACAACGCCCAGGCGTCTGCTCTTCTCATCCATTGTGTGGGTTCAGGGGCTCAACTCACGTTGTTAAGCTTGGCAATAAGCTTTTCCTATCTGACCAGTCCCCATTCTAAAAAAAAACTTTGTTGACTTGTGTGTGTGTGTGTGCCTGTGTGTGTATGTGTGTGCGCCTGTGTGTGCCTGTGTGTGTGTGTGTATGTATGTGTGCCTGTGTGTGTGTGTGTGTGCCTGCGTGTGTGTGCCTGCGTGTGTGCCTGTGTGTGTGTATGTGTGTGCCTGTGTGTGTGTGTGTGTATGTGTGCCTGTGTGTGCGCCTGTGTGTGTGTGTGTGTGTATGTGTGCCTGTGTGTGTGTGCCTGTGTGTGTGTGTGCCTCTGTGTGTGTGTGCCTGCCTGTTTGTGTGCCTGTGTGTGTGTGTGCCTGTGTGTGTGCCTGTGTGTGTGTGTGTGCACCTCTATGTGTGTGCCTGTGCCTGTGTGTGTGCATGTGCCTGTGTGTATGTGTGTGTGTGCCTGTGTGCACCTGTGTGTGTGTGTGTTGTGCCTCTGTGTGTGTGCCTGTGTGTGTGTGTGTGTGCCTGTGCCTGTGCCTGTGTGCCTGCACCTGTGCCTGTGTGTGTCTGTGTGTGTGTGTGTGTGTGTGTGTACGTGTGTGTGCCTGTGTGTGTGGCTGTGTGTGTGAGTATGCCACAGCACACGTGTGCAGGCCACAGGACAGCCTCAGGTGTCGGTTGGCCCTCACCTTTCACCCGATTTGAGGTGGGTTTGTTGCTTGTCACCGTGCTTTGTTCTCCAGCCACCTGGTCCGTGAGCTTCGAGGGCATCCTCCTGTCTCCACCCCATCTCAGCCTAGGGTGTGCACCATTATAGCCAACATGCATCCCAGGAATCTGAACTCAGGTTGTCAGACCCCCGCAGCCAGCACTTTCACCTGCTGAGACACCCAGCTCCCGGCTTCTTGATCACATTTCTAAAAACCTTATCCTAGCAACACAGTGTTGTAGCCCCAGAAAGCTCCGAGAGGCTAAGCATGCTGAGATGTTAAGTCACGACATTTAGCAGTAGGTGAGTCCTAGAAGGCCTTCGTGTGGCTTCTGGTGTGGGCTGTGTACACAATAAAATGTAGTTTGGGGTAGGAAAACCTAGATACCCGCAGGCTGAGCAAGGCAGGGAGAAGAGAGCCCATCTAGATACTTCCACAGACAGCTTTCTCTTCTATTCATTTCTGGTCTAACAGGAGCTGTGTGCTGCCTTTAAGGAGGCCTGGCAAGATGCCAATGTCAGGAAAGAGCTTACTGCACAAGCACAAAGACCTGGGTTCAGTCCCCAAGGACCCATATGAAAAAAGCTGGGTGGGGTATGCACCTGTAATCCCAGTCCTAGGGAGGCAGACGCAGGCGGATCCCTGGGCTCGCTGGCCAGCCAGTCCAGCGCAGTCTGTAAGCACCAGGAGCAGCGAGAGGCTCTGTCTCAAAAGTAAGATGGAGAGGAGACTGAAGAAGACACAGATGTTCATATATATACATGCATGCACACTACAGACACACACATACAAACCCATGCACACGTGCAAGACACAGATGTTCATATATATACATGCATGCACACTACAGACACACATACAAACCCATGCACACGTGCAAGACACAGATGTTCATATATATACATGCATGCACACTACAGACACACGCACACACATGCACACATACACACACACATGCACATGTGCAAGACATAGATATTCGTATATATACATGTATGCACACTACACACACGTGCACACACATGCACACATACACACATACACACACACACGTGCACACACAAACACAGGCGCGCACACACGAGTCCTCGCTTTGCCCACTGCTCTAGTCCTTACTTAAACTGGTCATGTTCTCAGCTCTAAGGCCCTTGTCTCCTTCCCCTCTTCTACCCACAGTTCCTTCCGGCCGCATGTCCACTCTTAAGAACCTGCAGAGCCTGGACCCCAGCCACAGGATAAGTGACCGGGACTACATGGGCTGGATGGACTTCGGCCGGCGCAGCGCCGAGGAGTACGAATACCCGTCGTAGGGGAGCAGCCCCTCAGCCCTGCTTGGAGGAGGCGGAATGAGAAAGCAGGCGTGCACACAACCCCTCGCCCTGCTGTTCAACATTTCAAGTATCTATTTATTAAGTTCCCAATGTGAAATCTGTCTGTTAAAAGTGTGCAATGCAGCCACACACATCGGCCCAGCTGTGCGGCTGGAAGGCAGTATTCTCCTCCAGTGACTCCTGGCCCTGATGTTGCTATGCTATTAAAGAGATTTCCTTCTGCCCCTCATTCGTGGTGTCCATGAGGGTCTCCAGGATGGACAAGGAGGGGAGCCTGGTAGCGGTGTCCACGGGTGAGGCCTTGCAGTAGATGGTCCCAGAAAGGACTCAGGACATGGGTACAGGGCATGGAGTCGGCCTTCCGACTGCATGCAGGGTGTCTCAGAGCAGTGCCCTCGGGCTCAGCTCCAGGGCCCAGCTCTGGCTTCGCCAATCACACCCTGAGATTTCTCTAGGGTTTTCTCAGCCCTTAATAAGTTACTGGGCAATAATGGCCCCACAGCCTGTCCTGTTCACACAGAGCAATGAGCTCTGAAAGGAAAGTGGCTGAGTCTGCGCCCCATCTGGGGAGTCCCAGACATGAAGGCCGACTCACCTAAGGGAACAGGACTCTGTTACCTGGCACCTCTCAGGCTACAGAGAGCAGGGAGTCACCAGGGGAATCATGTCAGACTGTGAGTTCTCACTCAGCAAGTCAGGGCTCCATAGACCTCATGAAGCCAGCAGACTTCCAGGCAATCCTGATGCAGCTGGCTCCAGACTGTTCTTAGACTTCCACTGATATGGAATCTGTTTCTATTCTGCCCCAAGCAGGAGGGCACCGTTAGACTAAAGAAATGATCCCATCCGTACTCAGCTTGGTGAGTTTCTCAGGGTTACTTATGTCAGCGTTGGCAAATCAGGCATCTCGGAGAAGCACACCCCAACACCTGCAGCCGCTCACCAAGGCTGCACCCCAACCGCTCCCTACACAATGTGCAGGCGACTTCACAGAAGAGGCTCCTCTCTCCCAGAAATCATTCCCTGCCTTTATAACTGAGGGAGGGCGTCTCATGTCTTGTTTCTTGTGGGTTTCCTAAACTTGGTGAGGAGGTATGGTTTAATTTCGAGGAAACGCTTACACAACAGCCCGTGACCGCTTCCCTCAGCCCTGTCACTGTCTGACAGGTGCATGCTGGGAGGATGCCGTCATCCAGTCTGTCCACTCCCCGTGGGCGTCAGTAAAGGGAGCTAGTCCACAGAGACACCCAGAGATGAGCTGAGAACTGCTACCCTCTGTGCAGCTTCCCAGACCTCCGGACTCAAACCTCCGGAGCAGGGTGACAGAAGGGGGCATATGTTGAAAGCAGCATTGTCCGATCCATGCACACCCAGCCCACCATCCCCCGCTGGGATACTTGGCGTTTCCTCAGTGATAGAAAATGGACTCTCGGGAAGTCCTCGCAGTGATCTCAGGAGGACATGGTCGGAGAGATCTTTAACCTGAGCAGAGGGTAGAATCCAGTGTGAAATTAAGACCCCAAGAAGATACACAGTGCGTTCTCGCCTCTAGGATCCCACTCATTCAGTGCCAACCAGCTGCTCTCTGAGACCGCCTCATAGAGTGTGCATCCAACACCCTGTCTTCATTAATAACCAGGTTGAATTTGGAATCACCTAGGAGACACACCTCTGGGGAACAGCTGACGGTTTCCAGAGAAGCTTAACTGAAGAGGGAAGGCCTGCCCTAATCATAGGTGGCACAGCCCATGGACTGGGATCCCAAACCGAATGAGAGTAGAACTCAAGCTGAGCTCCAGCACCCACCTCCCTACTTCCCGATGCTCCTGTCGCCACCCCCTCCTCACCACGACAGGCTGTGTCTTTTAAACCATGAGCCAAAACAAATCCATTCTCCCTGAAGTTGCTTTGGTCCCAGAGAGGGGAGTAGTCACTGTCTTAGTTAGGGTTTCTATTGCTGCCATAAAACAAACAGCAAGTTGGGGAGGAAAGGGTTTATTTGGCTTACACTTCCACACCACTTTTCTTCCTCAAAGGAAGTCAAGACAGGAACTCACAAGGACAGGACCCTGGAGGCAGGAGCTGATGCTGAGGCCGGGGTGCTGCTTACTGGCTTGCTCCTAACGGATTGCTCAGCCTGCTCTCTTATAGAACCCAGGACCATCTGCCCAGGGATGGCACTGAGCACAATGGGCAGGCCCTCCCTCATCCATTACTAATTAAGAAAATGCCCTACAGCTGGACCTTACAGAGCATTCTCTCAGTTGAGGCTCCCTCCTTTCAGATAAGTCTAGCTTGTGTCAAATCGTCATAAAACTGATCAGAATGGTAACTAACATACCATAATTCATTCAAAAACACCCATGCCTGTGTTTCTAGCACAGCACAAAGCATGGGGTGAGGTGGGGTGTGAGGTCTCACCCTTTGTGCAAATGTGTGTCGGGGTGGGACCAGATGAAGGCCAGCAGTACCACCGAATGAAGACCTGATCTGAATTAGTGGCTTCTGAATCGCCAAGCGTATGGGCATTAAAGTTTTCAAAGCTAAAGCCACACACGACTCCTAGAAATATGAGATCAAAACATTTCAGTGATGCCATTTAACCATTAATAAAAGTGTCATTCATCCACTAATAACGAACCTCTGGGCAGTACCTCAGACTAACAGGACAGCAGACTAACAGGCTGTAGGGAAAACTGGCCCCAGGGGACTCTAAAGCGGCTCCTGTGTCAGTAAGAGCAACAGAGTCAATGCTCAGGATAATCCGTCCCTAGAACAGAAATTAATTGCGTTTTAGGGTGGTTTTCCTTGATGTTTCTGTGGACACATCAGTAGGCTCTAGCAAAGAGCTAACAGAGAGTGTGAACTCAAAGACAAGAGCCAACGGTACCAAGCACACAGATGAGCTTCCAGAGAGGGCACCTCGGTGACACAGTTCCACAGAGGGCCCTCGTGCTGGGCGACTCTTCTAATCACAGCAACAAAATGCCTGACAGAAGCAACCGAAGGAAGTGTTCATTTTGTCTCCCAGTTCCAGGACTCAGTCCCTCGGGCGGGGTAGTCATGGTGGCAGCCACATAAGGCGCTGGTCTCGTTGCATCTACTGTCAGGAAGCAGAGATGCGGATGCTGATGTTCAGCTTGCTTTCTCCCTTTTATTCCAGGGCACTGCTCTGCAGGATGCCACCCAAGGTTAGGGTGCATCTTCTCCCTCTGTTAACTCTAAAACCGTCCTCACAGACACATCCGGAGCTGTTTCTTCCAGATGGTTCCAAATCGCATCAAACCGACAAGGCCAGACATGGCATGTACCAAAGGAAAGAATCTTAATCTCTCAACCTCATTCCTAGGTACGGCCAATATTTCTCCCCAGCACCTTTAAATTATTGCTCAACCTGGAGGTAAATACAGCAGGAGTCAAGCCAAGAGAAAGCTGAGGCTAATTTCCCCTGGGCTCTAGATTCTGGGAATATTTATTATCAAATGTGAAAAGGATTTGCTGTGACTTTCTCCTGCCCTGGGCTGCAGTGTCTGCCCCAGACGCTCCGTCGCTTCCTGGATCCCACTGGACCGAGCTCCCCACCCAATCACCTGGAGTGACCTCATCTCTCCCCCATCTCTCAGTCCTCAGACTGTAGCCTCGCTGTTGTCTGCATTATTCCCTGAAAACACTAAACTCAGTCCTGCCTGGGGACTCCCCTTCCCCGAAAAGCACGGCTGGACCTTGCAGGTCCCTCAGCTCCACCTGACCCGCTGACTTTCGACGCTATAAAGCTCCTCCAGCGCGCTCTCCCCTCTGTTCTTCTTATCGTCTCTTGGAATTGCATTGTTATTAATTGATTGCTTGTTCTGTCTCTTCGACTAGGACATCAGTCCCGTGAGGCCAAGGAGGGATTTCTGTCTGTTTCATTTAATTTCCATCACTTACCATAGTGTCTCAACTCAATAAATATTTGTGTAATGGATTAGTCAGCAAAGGAAAGTGTCTCAGGATCCCTTCCACCAAGCTTACAGATCCATGTTAGAAGCAATTTCATGGAGAAAGTAAAACACACACAGGGCACGGTCAGGGCCGTCCAGCAGGCTACTCGAATATCTGACGCACAGAGGGACAGAGTACTCGGGGTACCCACCGCACCCTCACACACTCACACAGGACAGAGTACAAGGGGTACCCACCACACCCTCACACACTCACACAGGACAGAGTACTCGGGGTACCCACCGCACCCTCACACACTCACACAGGACAGAGTACTCGGGGTACCCACCCCACACACTCACACAGGACACAGTACTCGGGGTACCCACCCCACCTCACACACTCACACAGGATACAGTACTCGGGGTACCCACCCCACCTCACACACTCACACAGGATACAGTACTCGGGGTACCCACCCCACCTCATACACTCACACAGGATACAGTACTCGGGGTACCCACCTCACACACTCACACACTCACGCTGGACTAGTACTTGGGGTACCCACAGCACCCTCACACACTCAGCCCATTTCCTTTGCTCCACTCGAATGGGTGCCATTAAGATGGCTCAGGGATTGCTTACCGCCAAGCCCAATGCATGATTTCCATATCTGAGCCCACATGGTGGAGAGAGAGGCTTGGCTTCACGAGTTGCTCCCCCAGACACCGTGCCATGTGTGCACCCCACACAATAAGCAAATGTGATATTTTTCAATGCTTTTGTAAAGCTCAGAAAGTGCTGACAATATCAAAGGAGGGAAAGGAACACACTGGTGATTTTTCAGTGGACTCACTCAGCGTGTTAAAGGTGCAGCCGCTGTCCGCATAGCCACTGACACAGGTCTGGGACCCTAGCCACTTAGGTGGCTGAGGCCGGAGGATTGTGAGTTCAAGGCAACTTAGCAGGACTGTGTCAGAAAGAAAGGAAGAAAGAAAGAGGGGGAGAGGAAGGAAGGAAAATAAAAAGAGAGATGTAGCTGAGTGATCGAGCACTTGCCTAGCATATGTAAGGCCCTGGGTTCCATCCTCAGCAACACACACACACACGCACACACACACACACACACGTACACACACACACATGCACACACACACACATGCACACACACGCACGCACACACATGCACATGCACACACATGCACGCACATACACACATGCACACACATACACACATGTGCACACAGACACAGGCACACACACATATACACACATGTTCACACACATACACACACATACATACCACACATACATACATACACACAGACACACATACACACACATGTGCACACACACATACACACACGTTCACACACATACACACACACATACACACATACACACACAGACACACATGCACACGTGCACACACACATGTTCACACACATACACACACACATGTGCACACACACATACACACAGACACACATACACACACATGTGCACACACACATACACACACATGTTCACACATACACACACAGACACATACACACATGTCCACACACAGACACACAGACACACATACACACACATGTGCACACACACATATACACACATGTTCACACACACACACACACACACACACACACACACACACACACTGGGGGTGTACGCATTTGCCCATTCAATTGTTTCAACATTCTTCTTCAAAGGCCTTGAGAGTCCTGGCCTCTATGAAGTTTGAGCAGTGGTGTCTTCTGTCTTTTCCAAGGAGAACTGAGCATTTCAGGGTACTTTGTATGCTTGGGACACTCATGTGTACCCTGACAACACGAACATCACATGTCCCCAGAGACATGGCATTTTCGTTTTAGCTGGTGATCAGGCATGTAAAGTTCCCCCCCAAATTTCAACCCACCTTTGGGCCATGCATACATCGCTCTGCGAAGACTGCGGGCTGCTCCCTGGCCTCCCTTCTGACCTGTGCCCGTGGCCAGTCTAGGAACGGGTAGTGGTTTATCCAAGACCACAGCCAGTGTGTGTGTGGGGGGGGGCAGGAGTGATCGATAAACATTGTATACAGACACAAAATTATCTAGAAACAAAATCAAAGGACAATGATTGGCTATCAAGGGCGCCTGGGGCTCTGGCGAAGCGCACCTTCGGGTGTTTCCAGAGCGGATTAACTGGGGCAGGACCCGCCCTGATGCTATGGTAGGTATCAGAGCGTGGACCAGGGTTCCAGGCTGAGTAAGAGGAGAGGAGGACTCCAGCGGACCCTGCATTCCCTTCTTCTGCTCCCTGATCCACCAGGATGAGCGCCTGCCTCCCCTCTCACCAATGCCACTCTCTTGCTTTCTTCACTGCTAGAGATGCTCACCCTTCCCTGCCCCCACCCCCACCCCCAAGCAGGGTCATGTCAGGTATCCGGTTACAGCAAGGAGAAAACCAGCGTGATCTGAATAGGAATGGCCCCACAGCTCAGACATTTGAATGCTCGGTCACCAGGGAGTGTCACTTTAGGAGGTGTGGCCTCGTTGGAGGAAGTGTGTCACTAGGGGCGGGCTTTGGAGTTTCAAATGCTCAAGCCAGGCTCAGTCTCTCACTCCTTCCTGCTGCCTGCAGCCTCGGAGGTAGAGCTCTCAGCTACCATGTCTGCCTGTGAGCCACCATGCTTCCCACCGTGAGGATAGCGGACGGAACCTCTGAATGGTAAGCCAGCCTCAGTAATGCTTTCCTTTATGAGTTGCTGTGTCATGGTGTCTTCTCACAGCAGCGGAACACTGACTAAGCCAGATGGAATGCAGTATCTAGTAACTGCGACCTTGATGGTAACCCTGGTAGTGAAGCCAGAGAATGGACCCTGTCCACTCCCGCAGAAGGCAGCAGCGCCCCCTCTGGTGTTGACACACACTACGGTCCACTCCCGCAGAATTCAACAGCGCCCCCAGTGGTGTTGACACACACTACAGTCCACTCCCGCAGAAGGCAGCAGCGCCCCCTCTGGTGCTGACACACACTCTCAGGTCCACTCCCGCAGAATTCAACAGCGCCCCCAGTGGTGTTGACACACTTTCCAGGTTGCCGATGTCTCTCTGTTGAGGCCATGTTGAAATCTGTAGGACTCCTGCCTTTATTATCCAATCAACTGAAATTTCAAGATAATTCAGTACATGGAATTACATTTTTAATGAGTGATTTTTAAAAATTTTATTCCCAAGCTTTTGACACCACTACTAAAAGACCCCTGAATTTGGAAGCTCACCTAGTTGCTGGAGAGAAAACAAAGATGGCTGCTAAGTAAAACACTTCTTATAGAATTAAAACCAAGAGAAAAAAACAAAACCAAAAAAACCAAAAACAATTCAAGATATTTTGAAGACAACTTGGTAACCATGGTTACCTCTAATTAGGAAACCAGTATCTTCTGCCTTCCAGATCTAAGTGGAGGAAAAGTGAAAGGAAAAACAACTCCAAAAAAGTGAAAATGTTAAGTTCTGTTTGGTGCATATAATATTGTGTTTAGGGCATAAAAATAGGGCAAGGGGGTTGCTGCCGGTAAGATGCCCCCCCAGGTCACCTTCACTGCCCCCCAGGTCACCTTCACTGTCCCCCCCAGGTCACCTTCACTGTCCCCCCCAGGTCACCTTCACTCTCTCCCCCCCAGGTCACCTTCACTGTCCCCCCCCAGGCCACCTTCACTCTCTCCCCCCCTGTCTTCCCCAGGTCACCTTCACTGTCTTCCCCAGGTCACCTTCACTGTCCCCCCCAGGCCACCTTCACTGTCTTCGCCAGGTTACCTTCACTGTCCCCCCCCAGGTCACCTTCACTGTCCCCCCCAGGCCACCTTCACTGTCCCCCCCAGGTCACCTTCACTGTCCTCCCCCAGGTCACCTTCACTTTCCCCCCAGGTCACCTTCACTGCCCCCCCAGGCCACCTTCACTGACCCGCCCTGGCCACCTTCACTGTCCCCCCCAGGTCACTTTCACTGTCCCCCCCAGATCATGTTCACTGTCCCCCCCCCAGGTCACCTTCACTGTCTCCCCCCCCAGGTCACCTTCACTGCCCTACCCTGGTCACCTTCACTGTCTGGCTTCTCCCTTCTTCACAGAGAGTCATAACCCCAACCTGGGGCATCTGGAAATCTCCTTGGAAGAGGGGAGACCAGGGGTGCAAGAGGAGAGGCACCTGATTTTGGAACCCCAACTGGCAGAATTGGGGTGACATAGTCAGCCTCAGGTGGCTACATGACACATACCTAGAGTCACCAGGGAAGAGAAACCTCAGTTATGAGTTTGACCTGTGAGCAGGTCTGTGAGGCGTTCTCTTGATGGAGATTGCTGGGAGGCCAGCCCACTGCGGGTGGCGCCACCCTAGGCAGGGCCCCGTCTACATAACAGCAGAACAACAGAGCAAGCCACAGAGAGCAATCCTGTAAGTGTTGTCCTGGCCTCAGCCTCAGCTCCTGCCTCCTGGATGCTTAGCTTCCCTGGAGGATGGACTGCGGACTGAAAGAAACCCTTTCCTCCCCAAGCTGCTTTGGCCTCCTGCCACCCCAGGAGAAAGAAAACTACAACGGGACAGAGGTCTAAGAAGCGCAAACTCCTCCTGCTCTGTCGCAGTGGGGACAGGACGCGCCTGGCTGTCACACTGGGCGAGCACCTGTTAAATTAATGTTCCATCGCTTAATCAGAGTCCGTCGTTGAATTTTCCAATGCTCTTTATTAATCACAAGCCATGTCAAATCTCAGGCAGAGACTTCATTCCATCCCCCCCCAAATTTCTCCCTCCTGCTTCTGCCTTAGCCCTGTAAACCTTTTCCCTAGCCCCCTCTCCACATCCAGGCCTTCATTACCGCACAATAGTACTTGGCTGGGGTGAGCAGAGTCTTCTCTGGTCACCCGCCTGCAGATCTTTAATTGTGATAGGTCACCTTCAACTGTAAACAGTTAGTTCTATCTGTGGAGATCTCAAGGCTAGCACAAGGGTGTGAATAGGTGGGGAGCAAGGCCTGCATCCACTGCAAGGCATCTGGCTTCCCAGCTACAAGGCATCAAAGCCCTTTCACAAACCAAAACAGCACACAGGAGTAAAGTATCCCACAACAGGTACCCAGCAGGGACTTCTTATTGCCTGGACTGGGACTTGAGCAGAGCAGACTCCTGCAAGAGAAATTGTCCCAGGGTTTCTCAACACATACATGCACATACACACACACACACACACACACACATACACATGCACACACACATGCATACACACATGCACATACACAAGCACACAAACACATATACACATGTGCACACACACATGCACACATACACACATATTCACACACACACACACACACACATACACATGCACACACACACAAGCACACAAACACACATACACACGCATACACACACATACACACAAACACATTCACACACACACATACACATGCACACATGCACACACACACAAACACATATACACACGCATACACACACACATACACACACACACAACACAGACACACACCATGTCCACAAACAAAGAAAATGAAGGCGCACTCCACACCCCTGTCCCTGGAGTCTCTTTGGCACTCAGACCTTGTTAAAGCCCCATCTTCCGCCTGGACAGTCTCCAGCTGAGTCCAGGAGGGCGCAAGGCTCCTGAATCTTTGGGGACTTCTCTACTTCCAGGAAGAAAGATTTCATTTACAGCTAATGAAAGAATGAGCCAGGTTTCCAGCTTCTAGCCACAGCAGACAGACAATGCGACTGTTGTCTGCCTCTGTCTGGGAAGGAAACGTGGAGGTGAGGTTGGGTACCATAATCCTTGGCCTGAACTTTACTTTCTGAAGCTGCTACTTATTTTTCCATCTATTATTCAAATGCTATTTGCTGATCCGGAGAGATAGGTACTCCATCTGAACTCCACTGAACTTCATGGGTACAGAACCTGCTGCACAAGTATGAGGACCAGAGTTCAAATTCCCAGCATTCATATAAAAGCTGAGCAGGCGGCAGGAGTCTGACCCCAGTGCTCTGAGGACTGAGACTGGCAGCTCCCCAGAACTCACTGGTCGGTCAGTCTGGAGAACTGATGAGCTTTAGGGTCAGTGAAGACACCATGTACCAAAATGTAAGGTGGAGAGGATTGAAGAAGACATCTCACGTTGACCTCTGGCCTCCACATGCATGTGCTCATGCTCCAAAATGTAACACATGTGTACTTCATATGCACAGTAACAAAAAACCCCAGTGCAGTAGTATGTCTACTGTGGCAGCTCAGCAAGGAAGACAAGGAGGCATTCTCATAACTGCAAACCCTGCCAGACCTCAGCAGAGGGAACCACCATCACGGCCAGTGCCATACTCACAGTGGAACCCGAGCGTCTGAGCTCAGGTGTTTTTATTCATTTAGAACTCCTTAGGTGTTCTACTGATAGCACGTGCAGACCATAAGCAATCAAACACCCTCCACAGAAACCCAACACCTGCAGACAGTACAAAAGGCCAAGGCCTAGGCTGCCCTTGTCCCAACAGTGCAAAAAACAATTATTTCAAATATAACTAAAAATAAACTTCCACAACATTTCCCCTTTTCTGTATAAAAAAAAAATGCTTTACCTTGCAACACAATTTGACACTACACCAGCAAAATCATTTACAAGCAGAACAATCATGAGGTCAGGACCAAACGATACCAAACATCTATCAAGCTTTCACAATGTCTCTGGACAGCAGAAAATCATTATCAATGTCCAATTATCTGGAATTCACTCACAGTCTTCTGGGCTCCTCCAAAGGGCTTGGGTCACTTCTTTGCTCTGCCCTCTGCAGCACACACAGTTTGTCCTCCAGCTGGCTCCCCTCCACTGCTGCTGCTGTCTTTGGTGGTCGTCCCAGGGCACTGGCATCTTCAGAACACTGGGGTCCCTTGCTGCAGCTGGGCTGCACTTTCACCAATAGCCTCTCCTGGCTCTCTTCATGGTGCCAAGCCTCAACTTATCTGCCTGACCCCTTCATTCTGGGCCTTCAACTACGAATGAGGCTGCACCTTCACTAATGGCCTCTCCTGGCTTCTCACAGTGCCAAGCCTCAGCTGCTCTCTAATGACCCCTTCATGCCTTCAAAACCAGCACCAGCTGGGTGACTCTTACAGCACCAAGTTCAGCTGCAAGTGTGAGATACAACCTCGGCCAGCTCTGGAAGACAGCTTTTATGTTCTAACACTGAGGAAACACTTTCCAGATTTTAAGATAGAGTCTGGTTTGCAGGAAAACAACTGGCCCTTGTCTGCAGGAAGAGTCCCCTCGTGGGATGGAGTTCTCATCAGCACCACCAGTATCTGAACAGCTTGTCTTTCTCTTAGTGAGGTTTGCAGAAAAACAAAACAAAAAACAAACAAACAAACAAAAAACTGTTCAGTTTAACTAAGCTGCTTTTTGGCTCCAAGCTGCAGCTTCTACAACAGCAGGAGGTCCTGGGCCAGTGGGAAGAATTTCTGGCTGAAATATTCTGGCAGTTTGGCATTCTTTCTCACCACTGCCATGGGGAAACATATACCCTTCTTCATAGACTTCAAAAATAAGACCCACTTGGGCTTCACACACACACAAAGCCATCAACAAACTCAGTTTATAGAACAGTGTGCTCTGGTTTCCGTTTCCCGTGCCCTAGCTGCTGCCAGCAGCAGGAAGGGAGAGCCAGCTCCACATCAGGAAATGCCATCAGAACCTTGCTTCTTTCCGGCTCCTAGCTGAATTCTGTTTTCACCATGAACATTTGTCCCAAACATTTATCCAAAACATGACTCTCACCTCAGAATTCTTTCTCATTTACAACTTTCTCTTATAGCGCTTTATGTTTTATTAATACCTTAATCTCTGTCCTCTGTGAACTCCCTGAGCATACTTTACCGGATTCTGTGAGATGTGGAGTTTTTCTCTTTTTCCTTGTCCCCACGTTGGATTAGCTGGCGTGGTGTCCTACCCCACATTGGTGCCTACTGTGGTGGCTCAGCAAGGATGACAAGGAGACATATTCATAGGTGTAACCCCTGCCAGACCTCAGCAGAGGGAACCACCATCAGAGCCAATGCCATATTGCCAATGGAACCCCGAGCGTCTGTCTGAGCTCAGGAGTTTTATTGATTCAGAACTCCTCAGGTGCTCTACCGATAGCATGTGCAGATCATGACCAGTCAAACTCCCCCCACAGAAATCCAACACCTGCAGACAGTACAAAAAGCTAAGGCCTATTCATCCCTTTTTCCAACAGAGCACAAAAACAATTATTTTAAGCACAACTAAAATTAAACTTCCACAGCACCCTAGCTATTTCCTGGGATGACTGTGGTCCAGCCACACACAGGCTGCTGAAGAGAAACCCGAAGGATTGATGACCCACTTTCTCTGTCTGTTGGTTTGTAACATGTCAAATCCAGAGGCCGAGATGCAGAGATTGGTTCCATCTGGATGCCTCTAAGACATTCCAGACACAACAGGTGCCAACTTGGGCTCATGAAATTCCCGACTTTCTCTCCCTGGCTCAGCGGAAGGCAACTCCATCCTCCCAGATGCTGTGGGCCAAAACCCTTGGCCTTCTTATACTCTTCATATCTTCTATCTAAGCTGTTGATAGTTCTTGATGAACTGACAACACAATGTGTTTAGGGAGATGGCTCAGTGGTTAGAGCACTTTCTTGGAAGCCTAAGGACTGGAATCTGGATCTTGAGAACCCATGTGAGTTCTAGGTCAGAATAATTTCAACTTCTGAAGGTCAGTCTGGGGATCCCAAAGCAAGCTCACTAGTGAGATCAGCCATATCGACGAGCTCTGGGCTTGCTTGATAGACCCTGCCTCAAGGAATAAGGTAGAAAAGAGAGTAAGTCCTGACATCAACCTCTGGCCTCTACGAGCACATACACTCATGCACACACACTCATACATGTGTAAATGTGCAAACACACTTGCACACACCACACACTCAGGAAAATGGAATGTTTTAATAATAAAAAAAAGAAATTTCTGTGTGCCACATGCACCCTCAACCCCCTTGCACGGAGCAGCCACTACCCCTCCCTGGGGATATCACCTGCCCCACCCCCCTCCCTGGGGATATCATCCTGCCCCACCCCCCTCCCTGGGGATATCACCCTGCCCCACCTCCCTCCCTGGGGATATCACCCTGCCCCACCTCCCTCCCTGGGGATATCACCCTGCCCCACCTCCCTCCCTGGGGATATCACCCTGCTCCACCCCCCCCATATCACCCTGTAATTTAAAGACTCCGTGACAGCAGTGTGTCAGAGCCCTTGCTTCTGAGCAGGCCCTGTGTCTACAGTTCTGCCTTCCTCGCTTCCCTGTGCATCATGTTAGGAAGTACACATGGCTCGGATCTTTGTGCAATGAAAATTGCTCTACTCCCAACAAGGAAAGAGATGAGGTCAGCTGAGAACAGAGAGGTGGGCGTGGCCTGGGTGGCAGAGAAATGATGTCATAACTGTTAGCCAGTAAAGAGGGAATATAGAGAATTGGGATTTGTTTATTGCAGTACTGGGGATTGAACCTGGACCTCACCCACGCTAGGCAAGCTTGCTAGCACTGAGATCCTCCCCAGTTAGAGACCTGCTCGCGTGCTCGTGACCAGAGAAGGAGCACTGAGGTGCTGCAGGGTGGGTAGCCGTGGGACTCAGAGCCCCACTGTAGGCTAAAAGCCCAAGCTCACTTCCAGCTCTTGAAAACACCAATTCCTGAGCTTGAAATCCCACCAATCCCTGAGCTCACACAAGCCTTTAAATCCCACCAATCCCCACCCTGGAAATCTCCACCCTGAAAACGTCTCCCCCAAGAAACCCTAATAAGCCCATCTCTCTTGGTTCGCTGCTGCTACTCTCCAGAGCAGAGGCGGCCACTTTCCCGTGTCTTCTCCAATCCCAATAAATCTCTTGTGTGATGTTTGCTGTGCCTTGTGACTTTGTGGTAGTCCTTGGCTCCCAAATGCCAGGATCCCTTTCCCTTCAGAGTGGTGACTCTTGGGAATACCTTTCTCTCAGAGCTGTAACACCTGGGGTACCCACCCTCAGAGCTGTAACACCTGGGGTAACCCACCCTCGGAGCTGTAACACCTGGGGTACCCTGGGGTACCCTCGGAGCTATAACACCTGGGGTACCCACCCTCGGAGCTGTAACTTACACCCACTTCTATGGGACTCACTTCTGCGGGAGCAAAGGGAACAGGCAGGAGTTGATGGTGGAGCTGTCTGGGGAAGGGGCAGCCCAGAGCTTCGAGGAGAGTGTGCTGCCTGGACGTTGTCCTTGCACGGAGGGTTAGGGTAGCTGTTGTGTGACACTACTCCTGGAGAGACATGAACGAATGTCTATTTAACTCAGACAGGAGACAAGGAGCCAGCTCAGGACAGGAACCCAGCCACACAGCAGAGTACGAATAGCACTGACGTCCAACGCGGTGAGCCAGCGAGTTTATTGGGTTGCTTACAGGAGCAGCAATGACCCGAGACAGCGGTGTCACCCTGGGTGACAGTTCACAAAGCTGGGACCCTGGCGCTGGCTGCACAGCCTGCGGGTATCTCAGCAGGTGGAGAGGTCCCAGCTTCTTCCAAGCAGCTTAGCTCATCTGAGAGTCTCAGCATCTTTCCTGCTTATATACTCTTGGGAGAGAAGGGTCGAGCGAATCTCAGCAGTTTCAGAGACTTCCTGACGCTACTTTGAGGTCTTTACTTCCTGTCCCAACTAGCATCTCTTCAGGAGGAAGGGAAGGACGTCACCTCCTTTTAGAACATGCTGTTGTTTTGGCTCCTTATAAACATCCTGTCCTGAAATGTCCCGCCGCTTCCATTCCCCCCAGGCGGGAGGCTTTAGTCTGAGGAAACGGCTACCCGACAGCGCCACCTTGTGGTGGGGACCAGGGCGAGGCGACACCACACCCTGGAGCGAGGCAGGAAGGTACTGGGGTGATGCTGGTGGGGTAAGAGCTGGGGCAGCAGGAGGCAAGTCTCCGGGGAAGTGGTGTGTGGAACCCAGCTGTAGTAAAGCAGAAAGCCGAGACACAACAAATTCATAACCAGCGCAGATGGCTTCCCTCCGTTCTCCACTTGAGTGTGTTATTGTGGTTCACATGTCAAAGAGTCTACAGGTTGTGGTGCACCCAGACAGGGTTGAGACTAACTCTGCAGACCAGGCTGGCCTCGAACTCTCAGAGATCCGCCCGCCTCTGCCTCCCGAGTGCTGGGATTAAAGGCCTGATCCACCACCGCCCGGCTAATGTCGAGAATTTGCACTGGCCTCATGACTTCCTGGTTTCCCAAGCACAGGGCCTCCCTCCCTCCACCTGAGGCCATCTGGATCCCAGGGCAGTCTGAGGCTGAGAGGTAGGTGCTCAGAGCTCAGGACATCGTGAAAGAAAGAGCTGGAGGGAGAGCCAGTCCACTGCCTGAGAGCCCACGGATGAGGGGCCAGGCCTGCTCCCGGTGTTTTCCCTGACCCTGAGAGCAGGCAAAGCCTGTTTGCTAACGATGATCTAAGGGGAATGGGAGCCTGCCCTTGACTGTTTTTCAGGGGAAAGCAAACCTCCCATCTTGTGATTGGACCTCCAGGCCGGAGCCCACCGTCTTCTTTTGTCTCTGAGCGCCCTCTACCGGCAAGGGAAATACACTCCTCTTTGGCTCTGCTGCAACCAAGCGCCTGCCTGTCAGTCTCCCCCAGAAGGTACCTAGGTTCTGAGTTGCAGTACCACTAGAGCTGGAGGGGAGGCCCACACCTACTGCCTGGTCCCATCTGCAAGGCCCTGGGAGACACCTGCCTTCCTGCTCCCAGGCTGCGTGGCAGTGAGCGCTCTCATCACATGGGACCGGACACTCCTCCGCCAAGACCGGTTGGCTATCATTTCTCTATCCCCACTGCTCAGTGGAGTCGTGGCCCTGGGATGGAGGTGAGTCCCAGCAGCGGGCAGTGTAACACCCTCCTTCCCTGTAAAACTAGACCATCGGTCCTGGGATCCTAGGACTCAGTCCGGGCTTTTCCAATAACCTGGAACTCAGACCATGGGAAAAGGTGGGGTGTGCCAGTGTCCAGTGCTTAATGTATATTGGGATATACATCTCTCCAACCCCTCCTTTCTTGTCTGCTACCAGAACCTCTGCTCAGCTCTTGTCATGGTGACTGGCTAATGAGCCGGGGGTGAGGGTATGGGGGAGGGTAAGCATCGGACTGGCAGAGAAATGACAAAATGGCCCAGCAAGCTTCACCTCCGGGTCTGGTCTCACACCAAACTGTGTGCTTGGCCTTTTCTTTCCTCACAGCTGAAAGCCAAGAACTTGACATCTGCGTTTCCTGGCTCTTGTATGGGCTTCTTCAGGGCCATGTGGCCTGGGGCTGAACAACCTGGATCTGGGAGAGGTGGGGAGAGGGGGTAGGGAATACGAGGGGCTATGGGGCTGCCGTGAATATGGTTAAAATATATTGTATGAAATCCTCAAGGAATTGAGGTTTGTCTGTTTGTTTTAATATACAGACACATGTGCCCAACTCCGAGGGGGCCCTGTACATAACTGCTGACTTAGCATCTTTTCCCTGGGGGGTTGGGAGTGCAGCTCGGCAGGGAGCTCCTGTCCCACATTGGGAGGCTCTGGCGATGAGCTGCCTTTTCTTGCACCAGTATGTGGCTCAATGTTTAACAGGACAGAAAAGAGGAGCCCAGGGCCCCTGCGACCCTCCCATGGTGCTCTCCGCTGTGGTTTAAATGTAAATTGTCTCCCATCGGGTCTGTGTGTTTGAACTCGTGATCCCCAGCTGGTGGCTCCGTTGGGAAGGTTGGGAAGGAGCCTTCAGCTGGCCATCCTCATGGAGGAAGTGAGTTGCTGGAGCCTGGCCTTGAGTCTTGCTAGCCCAGCCTCACTCCCGCCAGCACAGAGTGACCAGATGTCTCCCATGTTCCTGCCACCACCCTTCCCCGCGGTGACAGACTATATTCTCCCAAGCTGCGAGCCAGAATAAGTTCTCGGCCCAGGATTCGGTCACAGCAATGAGAAGGTACACACTGCCTTCATCCTGCCTCTGCAGCCTCCGCCCATCACTCCGCTCCCTTGCTCAAGCTCCTGCCTCAGATCTCACATGGTAAAGCTAATGTCCCTCCCTGGAGAGGCTTTTGGGGACTGCCAATCCACAGTGGCCCTCACACCGTCCCTTGTTTGGCCATGTGGTTCTGTAGGTGCATCCATCCTTCACTTGGCAGATTCACCGCGAAAGAACGGGACGTTCCTCACCAGCCTCACCATGTCGCCTGCCACAGTCAGGGTTTCTGCTGGTGCAGAAAACGCATGACCAAAGCAACATGGGGAGGAAAGGGTTTGTGTGGCTCGCACTTCCACATCCCTGTCCATCATGGAAGGAAGTCAGGGCTGGAGCTCAAGCATGGCTGGAGGAGGAGCTGCAGAGACCGCGGAGAGGGGGCTGCTCATGGCTTGCTGCTCATGGCTTGCTCAGCTGCTTTCTTATAGAACCAGGACCAGCAGCCCGGGGTGGCTCCACCCACGGTGGGCTGGGCCTTCTCCCATCAATCATTAGGTAAGAAAACGCTCCACAGGCCTGCCGGCAGCAGGATCTTCTGGAGGCGTCTCCTAACCCAGGTGCCCTCTCAAGTGTCTTCAGCTTGTTTCCGTTGACAGAAACTGTCCACCACATTGCCCACCACGTGGCTCGCGCTTAAAACCAACCCGGAGCGTCCAGTACCCTCCCCGCCTCACAGCTTCAAAGGCAGTGAGGGGCTTCCCAACGCCACCCCATCAGTGGCCGGACCTAACTTCATGACCACGTCCTCCGTGTCCTGACACTCATGTCACGCCCTCCGTGTGCTGACACTCACGATGTCACGCCCCCCGTGTGCTGACACGATGTCACGCCCTCCGTGTCCTGACGCTCACGATGTCACGCCCTCCGTGTCATGACGCTCACGATGCCACGCCCTCCGTGTCATGACACTCACGATGTCACGCCGTGTCCTGACACTCACGATGTCACGCCGTGTCCTGACGCTCACGTCATGCCCTCCGTGTGCTGATGCTCACCATGTCACGCCCTCCGTGTCCTGACACTCATGACACGCCCTCCGTGTGCTGACACTGTCACACCCCCCGTGTCCTGACACTCATGTCACGCCCCCGTGTCCTGACACTCACGATGTCACACCCTCCGTTTCCTGACACTGATGTCACGCCCTCCGTGTCCTGACACTCACGATGCCACGCCCTCTGTGTCCTGACATGATGTCACACCCTCCGTGTCCTGACACTGATGTCACGCCCTCCGTGACCTGACGCTCATGTCACGCCCTCTGTGTCCCTCACGCTCATGTCAGGCCCCCTTGTTCACCTCCTTGATTTCACAGGTTTCAATTCCTGATGCGTTTACCCTTTCCTCCTGCTTCCTCTCCCGCTCCTTGTTAAGTCTCTTGGCAGAACCCCGGGGAAGGAAATTTGACACCACCTCTTCATGGCTGTCTCTGTGATGTGCACACCTGTGTGGGCAATCAGTAACATGAAAGGGCTTTGTTCATTCTGTGCTTTAATTGTAAAAGACTAGAATCAATGCTAGTGACTGTGGGGCGGGGTCACAGAGGGGTGTGCGTTCACAGGAGGGGTGCGTTGACAGGGGAGCAGCACGTGGCCCTAAGAAGCGCATCCTGGTCTGGCTGGGGACTGGTCCACAGAATGCTATTATGCTGGGGAAGAGGGTGTGTGTGCTAAAGCATGTGAACTCTGTGCCTTTTACTGACTGTGCCCAAAGAGCCCGCCTTCAACTCCTAAAGCGGCTAATCTTCCGTGTGACAAAACATACCAGGGCTGGAGAGATGGCTCCGGAGGACCTGAGTTCGGGTCCCAGCACCCATGTCAGGCGGCGCACAACCGCCTGTGACTCCAGCTCCACGGGCTCTGCTGCCCTCCTCTGGCATCTAAGGGCAACTGCATTCAGACGCACACGTCCACACACAAGACACACTAAGGAAGGCAAGCGGTTTCCATCCTTCGAGCTTGTTTTATTGGTGTTCATTAGCGAATAAAATTCTGTTGTTGATCTTGATGCATTACAACACACTTTCTGGGAGTGGTCGCTTTAATGTTGATCACCGGTTTGTTAACTAGACTAAGTATCACGGCCTCTAAAGTGCCGGGGGGTTTTTTGCACTGGTGTTACCAGCGCCAATGACGTGGTCCATCCAAAGCCATGGCTGTCACCCTCCTTTGCTACTCTACCTACTGCATTAAAATACATTCAAATAAAAAGGTAAGTCACTCAGAGTGACTGCACACCTACAACAGCCAGGAGAGCAGAGAGCGTGACGAACCAGCACTCTCGGGTTTGGAGAATAAATAGTTTGAAATAGCGGGACTGAAGCTTGCTGCTTGGGGACCTTCTCAAAGCATCCTTGGTGGACATGAGGTGACCTTCACTCCATCTAAGGACACATCTTTTGCATGGGGGGGGTCCATGTGACAATTTCTTGCACACAGGATGCTGTCCTTCCACAGATGTCTGGGGCAGGTGATCACATGACACACAGATGTACAGCCATCCTCAGACAAAACTAAATAAATAATATGCCTGGGCTAGGATCTCTCTCTCTCTCTCTCTCTCTCACACACACACACACACACACACACACACACACAGAGTGGCCGGGGCTAGAAGGGGATGGGGCATCTGATGAGAATACAGCACACACAGATAATAAATACAAGCCCACAGCTGATGAGTGACAGGCCCAGGCCCCCGCCTGCTCACGCTCCTTCCATTCACAAGCACGTCAGATCTTTTCCTATGGGCAGAAATGGGATGAGGAGACAAAGGGCTTGGGGGATGGGGAGGAAGCTGATCCCTGCTTTGAAACAAGTGGACAAAAGAATGTAGCCACCGGATGGCTCCAGAGCTCTGTCAGAGTGGGGCCCGCCTGACCAACCCTGGCCCAGGATGCAGTGAGGTGCGGATTTGCCCTTTCCCTCCACTGTGTACAGATCCAGCAGCCTTGTCCCCTTCCCCTTGATCCTATTGCTACAGTGATAACTGGTCATCAGCCTGGCTATGACACTGGGTCCCAGAAACGAGGGGTGTCATTAGCAAGTTAGTGTACTGTTTGCACCGTGTAGTCAGAACCACCAAGCGAGATCCCCGGTACTGAGGCCTCCCCGCAAATAAAAACCAATCACACAAGACACAGAAGGGCTGCCCAGTGGCGCATCGGAGTGAATACATTCTTTTCAGGTCAGGCTCTGAGCCTGGCAGCTGATGAGAAAACACGGGGTGACTTCGAGTCACATCTTGAGAACTGACAGTCATCAGGGCAGAACAGTGCAGATCTTGACGGAGCTGGCCCACCTGCAACAGACAGAACAGCTCTCTGATGGTGAGCGGCTCTGTCGGTTGGCTGTCACAGGTGGGCAAGGAGACCACTGGGCTGCGGGTGCACGGGGACCTGTGCCACGCGGCGGCTATGGCGTGCAACCCGACAGTTTTATGCAGAATTCACCAGATTCCTATCCATGGGATAGGAACATCCTTGGGAACTTCAGTGCTTCTGAGAAGTAAAGAAGAAAAGACACCACCTCCCCCGAGGGAGCTCAGCGGCATCCTCATGACAGGTGACCTTGTAGGCTCTCTCTTCCTGTGGGTCGGAGGAAGAGAGAGCAGATGCAAGGCCCCAGTCCGTGTACACACCGGGTGGAGTTCCACTCGCCCCCAGGAGGCACAAGGTTGATCTGTCTAGCTCAGGAGCGGACCTCGGAGCTCTGAGTGCTCGGTGGCGGACAGGGGCAGGGAGCAGACAGAGGAAACAATGGTCTCCGGGAGGGCGGCCATCCACGCTCACCAGCTCACCGCAAGCTAGTCTGTTTGGGGAGCTTAGCACCCATTAAGATGCCCGAGGTGAGGATCACGGGCGCTCTCATCTGCACGCTGGACCCAACCATGGTGGGGAAGCTGCGGTTCCGCCGGATGCCACTGGGGCACCCCAGAGGCAGGCCCTCGGGGACCAGGCCCCTGGGAACAAGAGTCTGCGCTGGCCCTGGGGCACCACAGAGGAGAGGTCCCTGATCCTCAGTCAAGGGGGGGATATGGGCTCGCCCCGAGTTCACCACTCTGGCCACCCCGAACCTCCTGACTTTGTCCACAAGGTTGAGGTTAGACACAGACACGTCTGTCTGGCTCTCGCTGCTCCGCACGTGTTTCTTCTCCCTCACCTCCCTCAGGATGGAGCTGGCAGGCTTGGAAGCCAGGAAGTTGTTGTAGGGAGGGCTCGTGCACTTGAACTCGAAGGAGGGCGGGAGGCCACGGGCGTCTGCAGAGGGGAGTTTGGCGGGGTGGACGGGATCACGGCCATCCTCGGGGTGTAGGGGTGTAGGAGGGAGCCCCGGCCGGCCCTGTCCCAGCTCTGGGGGTCGTACACAGCCGCTGAGATGCCTTGCTCCTTCAGCAACCACACCAGCCCAGCGATGTGCTCATGGTGGTCGTGGACTCGCGGGTGTTTGTGAAGGACTCGGCCAGGCTCAGTCTCCGGGGGGTGCACGGCGTGGCCACTGGCGTGGATTTCAAGTGGCTGGTGCTGCTACAAGCCGGAGCAGGGGTTGAGTTAAGGCTGAAAGAAAAGGGAGCTGGTCATTCATCAGAAAGGCCACAGGCATATTTGGAAGGGCCAGTGGCCCAGCCTCTGCAGGGTGTGCAGGAGGCGCTTGGGGTAGGAGAAGGCACCCCCGCCATGCCCTCAGGTGCCTCTGTCCCCATCTGCTCCTCCTTTCCCGTGGTGGGGCCCTTACATAGGACTGTGCCTCAAGTTAAAGGAGCTGCACGCGGTCCCCTTTGCTTCTCCCGCAGAGCTGTCTCCTCTGCGCACGAAGAAGCAGGCTCTAAGGTCAGTTGGCTTACTCAGTGTCACATTTGGCTTAGTGAGTGGACAACCCTGGATTTGAACCCACATGTGAAGTGGCTCTACCTCTGTCAGACAGGAAGCAGACCCTTCAACAGCCAAATTACCCAAAACAGTTCTTTTCCCAAACCTCGGGTCTTCCACACCAGGGCTATGAACAGCGGAAATGGCCACAGGACGGCCCTCACCTCCCCTGCTCCCTGCTGTTCCAGCTCCCGTTACCCAGGTGACGAGGGCAGGGGAAGGCCACACCCCCCATGATCTATCTCCGTCTAGGACCTGGAAAGTTTGACGCCCATAGAGTGTTTGACACCTGAATGACTACAAACGAAGCTATGGTCATTCACCACGGCCTGCTGACTGGAGACCTGTAAGGTCCCAGACCCGTGATCCAGCTGGGATGCTGGGGAGGAGGGAGAAGCACTCTGCCCACCGTGCTGCCTCTCAAGGAGCCTGCCCTGCTCCTGAGAGTCAAGAGGGACAAAGGCGCACTGCCGCCACCTGTGGCACCCATGTCAGTGGCCACCTGCTCCAGGCTTCAGCTGGAGTGGCCAGCTTCCCTAGCAACAGGCCAGACAGTGGTCCCCAGGACTTAGGCATAGAAACCTCTCCCAGCCCGGTCAGGGGAGGCCCAGGTACCTCGGGCAGGCACCAGCTGTAAGAAGGGAAGGAACCCAGCCTCTGGAGAAGGTCTTGGAATGATGAAAGAAGGGGCCCTCCCTCCGTGTAAACAGCTCAAAGGCAAGTGCCCCGAGGCCAGTGTAAGCGGCCTCCCGTGTTGGTCGGCACAGGGTGGGAACCACAGAACAGGATGAGCTCAAGAGGGGGTGTTCTGAGTTGGGGGCAGGAGAACGTGGAGAGACCACAGCAGCTCCTGAGATTGAAAAGGTGGGGTTGCCAGAAGGTCTGAACTTCTAGGATACGTTCTAGAACATTCTAGGAGGCTTACTGGTCTCCCTGGTGTGGCCATCCCTAGAAAGGTTTTCATGATTCTTATCCCACTGTGTATTCCCATTTCAGACAAGACAGCCCCTCTCACTCCTCACTTCCAAACCATTTCTGGTCCCCAGCGTGGCCATGTTGGACTTTTTGGGAAGACATACTTGGGGGCAGGCCGAGGCCTCTGGCTTCAGCCAGAAGCACACATTTAGTCACCCCGCTTCACAAGGGGCATCAGCACCCTGTGGCTCTAAAAATGGGCTCTTCCAAACAAAGTCACAGGCCTGGGCATCAGCGTCTCCCAGGACAGCAAGGGAGACAGAGACAAGGCAGAGATCCAGAGATCTCCACCGGGTGAGACCCCTGGTTAGGCCTTCATTAGTGTTGACACTCAGCTGGTCTGGGAGTTTAGCTGGGTTAGAAGTCACGATGGCCAAGGCCATGTTAACCAGGCACAGCCACAGAGACACATGGAAGCCTGCGTCCCCGGGTTAGTGGCAGCCACACTTGCACACACAGCTCCTCGGCGTGGCCCTGCCGAGCAGGCTCCGTTGGCCGTGTGCTCACCCCCTGCCTTGCCCGTGGGCTCAGACTCTCTGCCCTATATCTCCTCTCAGCTCAACGGGGCATATGGCTGCTTCGGCGGCATCCTCACAAGACCTGTGGAGAATCATTCATAGTTTAAGGTGCTCCTCGGGTGGCTGTTCCCTTCGAGATGGCCCTTCTCGCCTCCCTCCAGGACACCATCCAGTAACTCTGGGATCTTTTCTGACATAAAAAGTGGTGTGTGTTGGGAGAGACCATTCTCCTTTTCCCTGGGAGGCAGGGAGGGGAGCCATATGGCTGAAATCAAGTCAAACAGACCGACATCTCTCCAGATGGCACACCAGAGGGAAACAAGCCACAGTGGGCACATGGCTCCATCACAGAGGTTGTTCACACTGGCCATTATAGTTTGTCTGTGATGTGTGGCTCCTGCAGTCGGCTCCAGGAAGACAAGGGCTTCCACAGAGCTCAGTAACTCTACCATGAAAGAACTCCACGCTCCACTGGGGCCATGATCATGCAGACTCTGCCCCAGGGCCTGCAGAAATGTTGGCTTCAGCTGGATAGGGAGAGCCCTAAGAATTCAATGTGAGCTGCAGAGAGGGTAGAGGAAAGGGGTTCCCAGGCCCTCTACCTACCCTGGGTTTGAACAAACAAGGCCTAGGTTCAGAAAACAAAGATGAGACCCAGAATGTGTGGCTACAGATGCCGATAAGACACTCAGGCCTGTTGGATTTGTCTCTGTGTGTGCATCTGTGTGCACGTGTGCGCATGAACGGGTGTGAGTGCAGGAACACATCTATGTTTGCAGAACTCAGAGGCCAGCCTTAGGTATTGCTCCCGAGGCGTTGCTACCTTGTGTTGGAGACAGGGTGGGTCTAACTGTCCAGGACGTCACCACCCAGGCTATGCTGGCTGGCAAGCGAGCCCCAGGATCCATTCACCTGAGATTACAAGCATGTACCACCACGCCTAGCTTTGTAATGTGGGCGATGGGGGTTACACCCAGGTTCCTGTGTCTGTACTTACGAGTTTATGGCTGAGTCATCTCCCAGCCTCTAGAATTGGCTTTTTTTTTTCTTTGACCAGTCTTACTACATAGCTTTGGCTGACCTGGAACTCGCTCTGTAGACCAGGCCAGTCTTAAACTCACAAGAAATCCGCCTGCCTCTGCCCCCCTCCGAGCACTGGACTACAGGCGTGCGCCACCACACCTGACTTGGCTTGGAGTTGGCCTTGGAATGAACCTCTCGACTTCATTGTCACACCTCGTGGGAAAGGCCGTTCCCCGGCTCGTCCCTCGCCACCCATCCCGGGGCCACGGTCTTACCTTGGCGTGACCCGCGTGAGTTCGTCTGAAGGGTGCAGGATACGGCAGGTGGTGAAGGTGAACGTGGAGTTGGTCTGCGACATGCACTTCCCGGGGTAGTGGGCTAGATCGGGAGGAAGGAGAACACATTCCTCGCACCCAAGTAAACCACAGGAAAGGTTAGAACCCAGCAGGACCCTCCACAGGTGCGAGAGGCGACGGGCTACCTTGCGAACTGGATCTGGGCGAGGAAGTTGAGACACCAATGTTCTGGACTGAAGGTGGCCCCTCAAAAATAACCACGTTTTTTAGCACCAGTCTGCAGAGCATCGCATCCCAGCTTCCGGCCCAATCCAGACAGGGTTCCTCGTGAGAGACCTCCGGCCAGTAGTGGATCCAGTTCCCAGGACCGGGGAGGGCCAATGGGGGAGGGCCAAGCGGCCCTCGTGGGTAGGTTTAGTTTTCCACCTCAGGGCTCAGACCCGCTTTCCTCCAGCACCTTGCTGTTTGTTTCTTTCCATCGACAAGCAGGTGCTAATGGCTGCCCAGAGGCAGGGTGGGCAGGGAGAGGTGTGTGAACCTGGGGACATGGGGCAGGTTCACACTGCTCCCTTTTCTGTTCACACAAAAAGAGGCTTGGGAAGTTGGCTCCACTACTGCCCGGCTGTGACGGTCACGGTGGGAGCTGGCCTTCACAACAACGCGTGTGTTCCAGGACCGGTCTGACACATCCCATCCCTGCCCTGTACTCTGGTAGATTTCTTTCCCATGGCCTCTAGAAGAAGGCCCATTTTTTGTAGAACTGAGACAAGATGGTCTCCTTTGCGTGTTCTAAGGCGTTGTTGTTAAGGCTGCTGAGGACCAAGTTAGAGCAAAGCAAATCACGGGAGTGTTAGGACCATGCACCAGAAAGCCAGCGAAGGAACAGTGTCTACGGGAGACGTCATGATTGTCGAGGGCACCCTGCTCATAACTTGAGCATCGGGGTAAAAGAAAAAAACATGCGTGTGGGGTGGGGGGTAGAAGTGGGGGTGGGGAGTGTGGCATCAAAACACACGTGTGATGAAGCCATGAGATACGCACCCACCCCACCGTCCAACCCTGCAGCAGCTGGGCCCCCAGAGACCTCCTGGGAAAAGACTTGGGACTCCAGAGGCCGAGAAACACAGAGGCTGGGAAGATTCAAACTACTAGAATCTTCTTGCTGTGAGTTTTCTCTTGGGTTTGAAAAGGTGGGAAAAATTCTGGCTGTGTCGTAAAGGAAAACCAGAAACCAAATGAAGCAAACAAAAAAGGGGGGGGGGGAGGGAGCTGGAGACACATGGATGGAAGGCAGGGGGCTCGGCCAGAGCTCAGCAGTCATGGCGACTGGAAGGGCAAATGCGGCTTGTCTGCTGACAGCGTGTCCCCCGAGGGCCCAGTGACGCCTGGCGTGGCAGCCGGCGCCAGGACTGCACGAGCAGAGGTTTGATGGGAGACACAGAAAGGAACACAAGCAAATGAATCACAGAAATGGCCTCGGTGAACCGCATTAACGCTGGGTGCCAGCAGTGGTTCCAGAGCTCAGGGGACCGGGAAGTCTGTGAGTGCCAACAAAAACCAAGCTATGAAGAGAAGGTGACCCAACAATCACAAGTCTTGGACAGCGCCAGAGCCCAGGAAAGGAAACAAGAGGAGGCCTGGGAGGACGGGAGGGGACAGGCTGTTAGGACACAATGGTGCCGGGAGGTAACAAAGTATCAACAAGGCAAGGCGGGATTAAAATTAGAAACGCGGCCCGGGAACACATGGCCGGAATGTGCACCTGCCCCTCCCCAGCCCGTTAGGTATGTACGATCTCCAAGAAGGACATTTTAGAGATGGAGCTGAATCAACAGAAGTAAAACCCATCATATCTAAATGGGTTCGGGAGATAGAAGGCTGCTAAAAATCCACGTCCCCACTCCCAGGAAGATTAAGAAGACTGATTGTCCGAAGAGCCAAAGCCGGAGATTCGGGCCCTCCACAGTACCACTGGGGCGCCTGGGTGCTCAGACTCTCGGGGTCACCACGGACTGCCAGGACGCAGCTGCGCCTCCCTTCCTTGGGACACAATACAGAGACAGTGAGTTTCCCAGGAAGGGCTGTCCAGAGCCCGTCCTGTTTGTCCCAGAGAGGTAAACCACTGAATCCTAAAGCCCCTGGCTTTGGGAAGAAACCAAGCTTTGAAAGCAAGAGACACAGAAACACGCTTGGCGGAGCCAGGGCTTGAGTTGCCAGGACCACGCTGCACCAAAGCCCAGCACGCCCCACGCAAATCCAAACTGTGTTTACCTCACAGAGGGTACAAAGGGTGGGGTTTCTTGGAATGACTACTCGGACTTCCTGGTGAAGCCCCTGACGGGAGGGCGGGCTTCTGAGCATCGCGGGATGGACAGACGCGGCACTTGAGCACGGCCAAAGGCAGGGCAGCAGGTGACCAGCAGGCGCAGGCTCAAGTCAGCAACTAAGCGAACCAGGTACCTCCAGGGGTTCGTTCTTGTGCTAATCTGGGCACTGTGCTCACTAAGATGAGAGCCTGCTCTGTCTGGTTACCTGACCACTAAGAGTGTGTTGATCATTTTATATAGAAATGGGATTTTCTTTAACAACCACTAATCCTTACGTTCCGTTGTTCTTTCTCTATCGGACTTGATGCTGATATAAGGACTAGTGAGCTTTAAAATGAACGACACCTTGATTATCAGAGACGCTCTAGGTGAACTGCGGGGACAACTGTGCCACAGGCAAACGCTCCCTTTGGCCAGCGGTGCTGAACAGCAGGGGAAGGGAGAGGCCCATTCTGCTCCTGTTCACTGATGTGGCCTGTGTGCTTCTGCCTGGAGTGGAGGCTCCTGGGAAACTACACTGCCTATTCGCCCAGGGCTAAGGCCCATGGTGGCCCTGACACAGCCCTGAATCTCAGCAGTTAGGTCGGGGTGCTACATAAACCAGGGTGTCTGTAGCCCTGCAGAGCATGGAAACTTGCTTCCCACAGCCCAAAACACTTAGGAAGGGAAGGACCAGCCATGGCTTCCAGGCTCTGCTGAGCTCAGGGGCCTGCAGGGACCGAATGATGAGGAATTTGGGCAGCCACATTTGGACATATGCTCCAGTCAGCCCTTTATTTCCTCTGTTCTCTGGGGAGGGGCAAGCTGACAACGCGCTGGGGTAACCATTTCCCTCTGAACGACACCCTAGACGCCAGTCCTTAGGCCACATAGAGGCCTGGAAGCCATTAGCTTCGGCTGGAGTCTTGAGATGAGACACCCAGGCTATCTCAGACGCCTCTGCGAGATGCTGGCTGCCGTGCCACACCCTCAGGCTGCATCTCCTCTTGTTTTCTTGGGGCTTGTGTGTCCCAGGCTGCCCGAGAGCTCACCATGCGGCTAGGATGACCTTGAACTTCTGATCCTCCTGACTCTACCTCCCCAGTGCTGAGATGACAGGTGTGCACCACTACCCCTGGTTTACACAGTGCTGGGGATTGAACCCAGGGCCTCATCAGTGCTAAACAAGTGCTCTACCCACTGAACAACATCTTCAGCCCCAAGCTGTGTTTGTTAAAGACCACAATAACTTCTAAAAATGCCAAAGACATTTTTTTTCAAATATATGTATGTGAAAATCTTGAAAAAGGGACCCCATCTTTATAGGGCAGGGAGTGCCTTCTATACTCAGTCTGTGGGGAGTAGGGAACTGGGGTGAAAGAAGTAAGTGTACCCCCCTTTCTCGACCTGACCACGTGATGTGAAACTGCTGTTAGGGGATTGGAGTTGCTGTGCACTTTGTATGAATTCTTTCTCGGCCCTCCACACACACACACACACACACCACACACACACACCACACACACACACACACACACACACACACACACACCACACACACACACCACACACACACCACACACACACACACACCACACACACATACACCACACACATACCACACACACACACCATACACACACACACACACCACACACACACACACACACACACATACACCACACACACACACACACAACCACACACACACACACATACACCACACACACACACCACACACACACACGCACACACACACGCACACACACATATACCACACACACACACACCACACACACACCACACACACACACCACACACACCACGCACACACACACACACCATACACACACACACCACACACCACACACACACACACACCATACACACACACACACACACCATACACACACACACCACACACACACACACACCACACACACACACACCATACACACACACACCACACACACACACACACACACACTTCTGGTAATGGCCGCCACATCAACCGTGGCTCTGTCCTGCTGCTCAGAGATGGAGGACTGCCTTGTCTTCTAGCTACACGAGCTTCCTTTTTATGAGTCAAAAATAAACAAGTAAATAAACAAAAGCAATGTTTAGAATTCTTCCTGAAACAACAAACCTCAGGGCACAGACAGATCTCTGCGACACAGCAGAGCCTGTGACCGACCGCTCAGGAGGCTCTGTGAGCTCCACAGCCGGCGCTGCGGTATGGACAGACACGTGGCGTCAACTCTGGCGTCGCTCTGACCCATCCTTTCCTCCCCTTTGACTCTTCAAGAGCGTCCTGAGCTAAATCCTAGCCAGCACTAGCCAGCGGCGCCTGCTTAGCTAACCCTTTCCCTCATGCGGACTGTCCCAAGCATAAGCTGGAGTACAGAAAACCGGCAGGCCCAGGGGATGACCAGCCTGAAACAAGTGCTTTCTATGTCAGTTCAGAACGTAAAGCCATCATTAAAATAAAGTAAAACTATGACCTAAAAGTTGTTTTCAACAGTCCATTTTAATCTTCCAGATCATTTATAACACGACATGGAACCGTCCTTCTTTAAGACATGGGATTAAAAAAATTCAAATGATGCTTCGAAAGCACACTAAAACACACTAATAAAGCGTCTCCTAGGCGAGTCCTCCCGCCCCTCGCTCCTGCTTGGTACCAGCTGCTTCTGGTTCAGACTCCTCCCTGAGGCCCTCCCGGGTACAGCAGCCTCGGAGCTCTGGGTCAGGGCTGACCCACAGGGACCAGGCCAGTGGGACAGAAACCACAAGGCTCTGGCTCCAGGCCTTCCCATCCAGCCGCCTTCTACCACCCCCACCCGCCGGCACGAGGAGCACCAGGGATTCCAGTGCGACTCAGGCTGGCAGCCTCGCACTCCCAGCAGAAGAATCTTTCCCTCCTTCTTTTCTTTCTATGCTTTTTTTGGGGGGTGGAGGATTTCAAGACAGGGTTTCCCTGTTGTGACTCTGGCTGTCCTGAAACTCAGAGATCCGCCTGCCTCTGCCTCCCGAGAGTGCTGGGATTAAAGGCGTGCACCCACCCCCAACCCCGGCTTGGTTCTGCCGATTCAATGGAGGAAAGAGACATGTCGTTCTGCACACCTCCCCTCTGCATGGTGCTTCCAGAGAAGAGTTTCCCCTCAGAAAACAAGCTCTAGAGAGCGCTTCCCTAAACTGGGGCACCATTCCCAGATGACCCCACAACCTGGCTGGCTGTGCTTTGAACACACACCTTGAGCCGGAGCCTTCTACAGTTTCTCCTCTGCAGTGCTGGGCTCTCCTCCAATCAAGCTGCTGGGTGAATGTGCCTCAAGGTTCAGCAAGGGGTGGGGGGCTGGGCAGACAGGGCTCGGCCACAGGAGGGCAGAGGCCAGGTCTCCAGGCCTCATAACACGGGCTCTCACTCTGACCTCTCACAGCAGCTCTTGGTGCAATGAGTTTTACTCTTTCTGAACAACTTCCCCAAGATGCACCTGGGGCTTCTGCAGTCCAGTCTTAGGAAGGGTGTATGTGACCTCTGAAACCTGTTCTTTTGGCCACGGAGGTCAGTCAGACACGAGCAGTAGGCTGCCCTCTGCTCTTGGATGGGACCCGGTTTTGACAACGGAGTCGAGGCTGCGGCCTGGCCTGTCCTTTGGTTCTGTACTGTTGAAACAGAATCTCACTATGTAGCCCCGACTGGCCTTGAACTTGCGATCCCCCTGCCTCAGCTCCCTGGGAACTGTAAGTGCTGGGATTGTACGTGTTCACCACTAGGCTAATTGAGTGCGCAGTCCTCACAGGATAAACTCTCTCATTCCTTCCGTACCCTCCACTTAGTAACCTACGTTTAAAAACTCAAAAACATAACTTTTTGTGATGACACCTCTAACGCTGATTCAGGTCAAGCCCTTGACCACGCTGTCTGACATTAACCCGGGGACATCAACGAGAACCCCAGCTGCGTCCTGCCTTGGATTTCATGGTAAGTGTCATGGGCGCTACAAACTGAAACCATGGATCAGAACGATGACGCCTGGACGTCATGAGGATGACATCGGCAGCATCGGGGTCTTCCATTTCCCCTCGCAGCCTGAGTTCTTGTCCTCCCAGCACAATGAGCTGGGAGGTCCAAGAAGTACGAGGCAAGGCGCATCTGGATAAGCAGTAACCACGTGACGCCACAGGTTCAGGAGCCTTGAGCACAAACTTTCCATCCCAGCCAAGAGGTTCGTGGGCCACCCAGCACACCCGTGGCCACAGCGCTGGCATCTGGACATGGGACAGGGTTAGCCAGAACATCGAGCATCCTCTTTGGATGAGCTGGATGACATCTCTGAGGGTGCATCTGGTTAAAGAGTATCACTGACCCCTTTTTTTAAAACTCCATTTTGAGAACATGAAAATAACACATGCCCCTTCACTGAGGTTAAGCCAAGTCAAAGGCTGACCTATGACCTAGCAAGTGCTGTCTGACCATTCCATGGGCATCTGCCTGATTTCACACTCCCTACGGCCTCTCACTCATCATTTCCCTAAAATACTGCTCAGCTTGCTCGGGTTGGAATCCCAAGAGGACACGGGAGGGGTCACGCAGATTCAGGGCGTGGTCGTTGACAGAACCCGGGTGTAGCTGTTCTCAGGGCCCAGAACCCGCTTTTTAGCAGCCTCTCCTGCTCCCACTCGCAGGGCCCTGCTGGGCTCTGCACCTCCAAGACGGACAGAGGTACCCACTTGTCACAAAGTGGGGTATTCGGTCTGTATCTTAAAAACAGAACCTGTCGGTGGACGGCTTTGCCCTGTCACCCACACAGACGAGCGGAAGCTACAGACACAGAGTTACTACGGGTGGTGCCAGGAACAGAGGTGAGCAAGGCCCAGAGCTCTGCCTCTGGGAAAGGTGTCAGATTTACAGGACTAATTGAGGTGCCCTCACCAGACCCCTCCTCCTCCTCCTCCAGGCCCGCTGGCGCTGGTGGCTCGTGCATCTCCTCTGGGGAAGCCTGAGGCTGGCTGGAGTGACTTCTGTTGCCTGAGACAGTCACAGGTGCTCGAGACCTCTCACCTGAGGTCTCCGGGTGCTGAGTTGGCGTGGAGGTAGCTAGGCCCGCGAGAGAAATGTGGTCACCTGTGTCGTCTTCCTCAAAGTCGTTCAGGCAGTACACTTCATCCATGTCAACGTCCAGTGTCCGGAAGCCCTTGGTGACCACACCGGGACGGGGGTCCAGGATACCCCCGAGGTGAGGCTGGGCCAATTGCTGCCAGTGGTGAAGCGTGGCTGAACCTTGTGGGAGAAAAGAAAGAAGGAAAGAGAAGGGGAGGAAGGAGGGTTAGGGTGCCAGTTAGAGCAAATGTTTCCCACCCTCAGAGAGCTTAATGTGAACACCTGAGCTTGCACGGGACTGTGGGAGGGACCGGGGTAGAGCTGACCTGACTCTTGCAACTAGACAACAGTGCTATCCCCTGCTACACCAGGAGGGGGCGCAACTGTAAAGAACCAACAATGTTTATAGCAAAACATGTGCCGAAATATTGGGTGCAATGGTGTGTGGTAACAAAGTATTCGTTACCAAATGCTACCAATGCCAAACCCCAGACGTAAATGGTCAGACAAGTGCCCCAGAAAGCTTGTAACAACAGCACGAGAAGAACAGGGACCAGGAAGCCATAGATGCCCGTGTACAAGCCTGCTGACGGCCACCCCAGACCCACCTGCAAACAGCAGCCACAAAAGGAGTCACACAGTGCGCTAGCTGAGGGCGCGCACCCAAGAACAAGGTAAGAAGTCCTGGAGGCCCAAAGCAGAGGAGCCGCCTCTGAGGCGACACCAGACCCTGGGACTCGGGTGACAGCCTGTGAGGTTTGTAATAACACCAGAGTGCGTCCCTGATGACCTCACGGTGTCCCGGGTGCTCTACCAAGAGAGGCGTTGCATGGCCTGAGGTGTCTGGGGGACCCGGAGCTGAGGAGCTAAGGGACAGCTCAGCGATGCTGATGTCTGTGGCACCCCCTGCTTCTGCCCAACCTCCGGACAGGGCTGTCCTTCAGTTGCCATGGATACCTGCCACACCTTACAGGATGCCATCATCTGGCAGAAGGCCCAGGAGTCTGGGACTCACAGCCCTATTCTACTGATGAAGAAGTCACTTAAGTGTACACGGCCACACATAAATAAATCTCATGCTCCAGATGGAGCCTCAGAGACAGGCTGTCTGTCCCCATGGCTCTCAACAGAACCCCTGGCTCTCAACAGAATCCAGGGCCTCAACAGAACCCAGGGCCTCAACAGAACCCAGGGTCTCAACAGAACCCCTGGCTCTCAACAGAATCCAGAGCCTCAACAGAATCCAGGGCCTCAACAGAACCCAGGGCCTCAACAGAACCAACAGAACCCAGGGTCTCAACAGTGGCTCTCAACAGCACCCAGGCTCTCAACAGAACCCGTGGCTCTCAACACCACCCAGGGCTCTCAACAGAACCCGTGGCTCTCAACAGAACCCAGGGCTCTCAACAGAACCCGTGGCTCTCTATAGAACCCAGGACTCTCTTACAGCACCCAGGGCTGTTCGTTTGCTGAGTAAAAATTCTTTTAAGTAGAAATGAGGAAAGGGAACCGGAGGTGCCGGGAGCCAGCTGACTGGCAAATCCAGAGGAGAGACAGAAGGTGGTGGGGTGGAGAGGGGCAGCCAGGCCTTCTGTGCACAGGGAGCTCACTGCCTCCAGACAGGTGGGGATTCCTTACCTTGTCATGGAGGTCTTAGAAGGATTCTGAAAATGCATGATTTCAATTCTACTTAAAATGAAAAAAAAAAAGGGTACACTTTGAACCCTAACACCCTCAACACCCTTCCGGTACACACCAATTTTAAGAATACATTTTACATCTTCCTTAATAGACTTGGGCCTACTGAGCTGAGTAAAACAAAGAACATAAACAAAACAAAACAAAAACATTCTCTGTGCCCAATAGGGAAAAATAAAACAATACAGAGGTTTTAAGAAAACAAAAAATTAAAAATGGTATCCATGCCTGTGAGGGCTTCCGGAGTCTTCAGCTCGGGACAAAATACAGGTGTTCTGGGAGGCCACCAGTGGGAGGCCAGGGTGCTAATGCCACCTAGTGGCCGAAATCAGGGACGCTCCGAGTCCCCACAGGTAGAAGACTCAGCTCCAAATGGCACCTGGTGCTGAGACCCCCAGAACCATCCTCAAGGCTCGTATCTTTTGAGAACCTAAAGGAAGCCACTGAGCACGAAGGGAGATGCTCGTGCCAGGAACACGCAGGGATTCGCGGGACCCCGAGCTCCGAGGTGCCATACCATCGCCGTTCCATAAAAACACTAGCTCATGTCGGACACGGCCGTACGTAGTGCCTCTGTGACTTACAGGCATGGCACGGACAGAGGAGGGGAGGGACAGACAGACACACTTTTGTAATCTAGACTGTAAACTACCTTCTTTTGTTTGCTTGCTTGCTCGCTTGTTTCGAGACAAGGTTTCTCTGTTGTAACTCTGGCTGTCCTGGAACTCACGCTGTTGTAGACCAGGCTGGCCTTGAACTCACAGAGCTCTGCCTACCTCTGCCTCCCAAGGGCTGGTGGAAGCCATAATCCCACTTTATATTGTAGAATTATCATCTGGAAGGCACTTTGCAAGTAGTCCTGCACACACACACCGTAAGGGTTTCTTTGACCTCATGGCAATCCAAATGGGACTTGGGAGGAACTCAAGACGTGCTGGCCTACTGTGTGCAAGACGTCCACTACAGGGAGAGATGATGCAGGAAGGCTCAGACGGAAGGGAAATGCACCAGCACCATGAAACTCAGAGACAAGGCTAACTCTCCGACCTGGGGGGCCAGGCTAAACTATGGAATGATTGGCTGCCTTTGCTTCCTCCTCCTCTCTCTGCTGGAGACGAGGTGGAAGGCAGCTCTCTGGTGGGTTAACCTGCTGTCAGCTCACTGAATAAAGACAGCGTGAAGACCCCGTTCCTATCTCCACTCCTGGCATTTGAAAGGATGGCGGCCTCAGCTCTGCATTCTGATAAAAAACTCCACGCTCTACACGTAAGCACATCAATGCCCTCCCCAGCCTCCCCAGTGGGGACTCTCCCTCACTGTACAACAGGGTAATGGAAGGTTCCTAAAGCCAGTGACTTAACTGGTGGCAGATGGGTCTGAGTGCTTGGGTTCAGTGGGCAGCAGGGGCTGGCCACCAGCTGCACAGGTAGGGTCAGTGACCTGGAGCAGAACCTCCAGGTGGTGTCCGGGGCCCAGCAGGAGGCCCACGCACTCGTGCACTGAGGGTCCCTCTGCCACCCGTGATAGCCCCATCACGCTGGCCATGTGCTTTCTCACAGGTCACAGCGAGAACCGTACACAAACCATCGCAGCCAACGTGGACATGCCCTGTCAGGACACCTCTCTGTCAGGCCTCACTGAGCATTGGCTGCTCTACATTCCTTTACTTTCAGGATCCTGCTGCTGTCCCCATTTCACAGATGAGGACACTCAGTATGGGGAAAGAGACACTCCGGAGGTTGCCTTACGTAGCAAGCAGCTGGTGCAGAGATAAAATGAAGGCCACCTCTGGCAACCGCTCTCTGAAGCTAGCAGCAGAGAGAACGCCTCCCGCAGGTGAGCCTCACGAATCCAGCCAATAGCGGGCCGAGCTGATGGCTGTGATCAAGGAGCAGGTGCGTTCAGTTCCACAGACCCGGACGCTGCCTTGGCCTGGGCTGTGATTTTAGCTGTGTCAACAGTGGGCCTCAGGAGCCCTTCCTCTTCCCAGCTGGTTCTGAGGCTCCAGGTACTCCAGGAGCCCAGCACCGGACCCTCCCTGCCACTTCCTCCTGCCCGTCTCCTGCTGGCCACCTGAAACCTTGTTTTTTGATACAGGGGACAAACTTAGGAGTAACTGAGAACCACACCTTACCCAGAGCCGAGCACAGCTGCCTCGCCTCCTCCTTCATCTCAGTCTCACTCCCCAACCTGGCTCTCTTCCTCGTCCAACAGGAAGCAGGAGAACCACTGTGCTCTTGGCTACTTCCCATCACTTACGCCATCTGAGACGGAGCCTCGCTCCTCCCACCGATGTGAGAACGGCGGGGACAGGCAGAGCACAGGAGGCGGACCACAGCCTGCCTCGGTCCTATCTCCTCCTGAACACTCTTTCCTTCGCTTGCTTCGACCTCAGAAGGCCGGGTGAAGAGAGGAGGCACCCTTCACGCCTAGCCCCACTAGTCTGGCTGACACAATTAGGAGACAGCAAGATGGTTGAAACGGAAAGGGGAGATGAGGTGGAGGACACTGATTGGCTTCTGCGATGTTCCCAGACGACGGTCTCCAGGGACCTCACCCCGAGGTACCTTCTCCTGGGCTGCTGGAGATCAGTGTCTCACTGGGCCAATGGAAATGTGAGTGTGACCCCAGCAGGTCTCAGCAGCACTAACTGGGCCATTCGTACCCAGGCGCTGAATTAGGGGCAAGTTTGATAATCCTGTCTGACAGCCATTTTGCTAGGTTGCTAATAAGGGAGACGGCTCAGGAGGAGGGCTAATCCACCCAACACAGCGACAGTGAACAGAGCTACCATCTGGAAGGCGACTATGAGAACACCACATCTTAGAGTACACAGGGCAATTCAAATATCGGTTGTGGAGGGGAAGGAAGAAAGGATCAGTTGCCTTTTAAACAGCTAAGAAAGAAGTCTGAGAAATACAAAACGAAGCCAAAGGATCCTTATCACGGGTGTGTTCGAGGCTGCAGTGATAAGATATAACTTTTTAACTTCTTGGGCAGCAGGGTGCCACAGATGAAATTCATCTCACAGACGAGTAGATTTCATAAAAATACTGCAACCCAAAGTGCAAAGTTATAAGAAATAAAGATGCGCTGGTTAAAGCTTTCAAAATCTCGTCCTGCAATGCACTTGAGAAATGAACCCGAAACATATCACAGGTGAGCCAATGAAACACAGGGAAATATGGCAAGCAAAGAGGTGGTGTCTGATGGCCTTTGAGAGACAAAAAGAAAAAAAGAAAAGAAAAGAAAGGCAGAAATAAAATTGCAGAAATGGAAGGTTTTATTGAAAGAAAAGCAGACATAATTGCAGGTCAGAAAACAATCTCCAAAGCTTCCAACAGAGTAGAGAATTAAAAGGGGTGGCCCCCCTTTTCTGCAAGCCAGGAGGGACCTGAGTACACAAACTAGAACGATCAAAATGAAAAGGAAAAGGAAAACAAAGCACCCCACCCTCTTCTCCGGGAAAACAGGGGCGGTGGCACATCATCCGTCCTTAGCAAGCATGACCTCGGTTTGCAGGCAGCCGGCTCAGCGGGGCGGCACCGTCCCCACGGCACCAAAAGCAGAGGCTTTGAGACGGGAATAACTGTTCTCCTTTAAGCACACAGCACACGCTTGTGTGTGTATGACAGAAACTACGTGGCACTGAAATGTCAGGACGAGGCTGGATCGTAACCAGATCAAAGCATTCTCAGGCGCTCCTTAGACGGAGAAGGATGCCGACATGTGGCTTTACACCAAACATACGCGTGGTTCTAAACTAAAGCAGGTCTTCCGACAAAGGTGGGGAAAGCAAAAACTGCGCGCTCCTGACGAGGCAGCCGGGCTCTGGGGAAACGTTTGTAACTCGCAAAACAACCAAAGAAAATGGTAAGAAGCCCGGTACTAATTAAAGAGGGAAGGCCCCTGCACGGGGAACTTGCTGGGTCTAAACGGGCTGGCCTCCATCCTAACCCCGCCTCCGTCCTAACCCCGCCTCCGTCCTAACCCCGCCTCCATCCTAACCCCGCCTCCGTCCTAACCCCGCCTCCATCCAACCCCCACACACACCCCAAGGACGGCAGGGGCCTGGCTCACAGCATAGCACACCTCCAGAAAGCCACACCCTCTCTATGAAGAACAAACCAGACAGTGAACACACACAGCACTTCTGCGTGGCTGCGAGGGAGGCGGGGAAGGGGTGTATGTTCTCTATGCTCACTTTGTGCTGTTTGACAGTAAAGCCTCTGAGAAGCTAACGCAATTCCCTTTCTACCCTTCTCAGACCCTCGGGTGTGACCCAGTAGTTTGCTGTAGAGAGGACAAATGACTCCGACAGCCATCATGGGAAAGGCCTGAACTATGCACCTGCCACTACATTTGGCTCCTAAGGCACTAAGGACAGAAGAAAGACCTGGCAGGCCACCTGCGGGAGCTCCCTAGGGCCGGTTCAATCACCCCAGGCACCTCAGAAGAACTCAAACCAGCAGCGCGGGTGGCTGTCTCGAAAGAAAAATGAATAGGCGTGACAGCGGTGGCTGGCTTTCCTGTGGTGGATCAGGGCCCAGAGGGAGTCGCAGAGGAGGACAGAGAGGGGCCGCGGCCCCCGGTGGTCACCTTCTAGTGGCTTCACAATCTGCAGCTTCTCGGGCAGGTAGGAGCGACTGCTGAAAGACATGCCGGAGAAGCCCGTGAACTCAGAGAAGCGTGAGTGTGTGCCCAGGGACATGATGCTCTCGGTGGGCGTGAGCGAGCCGCTGCGCAGCTCGCCCTTCTCGGCCAGCTCACGCAGCTTCCTCTCCTGCTCCTCCTCGAAGAACCTCCGCTCAGACAGGTAGTTCTCCCGGCGCAGGGACAGCCGCCTGAGCGCCGTCTCCAGGTCGTGGGAGCCTGGCGTGCCTGGCGTGCCTGGCTTCTTACTGCGCTCCTCATTCCTGGGGAGGACAGGTGATAAGGACCTATGCCCAGCAAAGGGCGCCGAGGACCCCCCCAGGGCAAGGATGCTGCACGCACGGGAGATGGTCCAAGGAGACCAAGACCAGCCAGGATGGGGAGCAGACACCTGAGGGGTTCCCCTGGGGGCCCGAGCTGACTTTCCTTAGAGACGGATGTCTGTACCAGAATGGACTGAAAATTTGCACATAAGCAAAAATGTGTTTTCATAGGCACCTCCCGCCTGCCTATTTTGGAAGAAACCTTTTGCGGGTGGCCGTTCCTGGGTACCAGAGGAAAGTTGACTCAGCGGGGGCCCTTCTGCCTCTTAGGTGAAAGGGCCACGCCTCTCAATTCTGCATGAAACCAGCTCTGATCTTGGGGGACCCCTCCTTAAGGCTCAAGTGGTCCAAAGTACCTCTTTTAGTATGTCAGAGGGCAGGGTGCACAGAGTGGGTGGTGGGCTGGGGTTAGGGCTCTACAGGGCTTTAGGGTGGACAGGAACTGACCATCACTAAGGAGAGCCCACAAATGACAGCCCCTGCACCCACCTTCTGAATCAAATCAGACAGTCTGGGTGTCCCCACTCTTCCTCACTCATCCATGCTCCTGACGGGGACGGGGTCGCGACTCTCACCCTCCTCTCCGTCCACACGCAAGGAGAAAAGCCTGCCACTCACCCCAGGTCAGAGGCCTCGGTCTCCAGGAGGATGCTATTGGTCTTGTTGTCCAGGACCACATTGCCGACGTCGCTGCCGTAGAAGCTGGAGCGGGGGGTGCTGACGCAGCTGGACAGGAGGGAGTTCATGGCTGAGGACTGGTTGGAGCCGGGGATGTTCATGGGGGAAGGAGTCAATGATCTCTGCTTGACCACTTGGTTGATGTTTCTCACAGTCTCAAAGACACGCTTCTGGTGGCTGGGGGGACACACAGCCATGATTAAACATGGGAAGAGCCTGGACCTACCTCCTCCTCAGATGGACATCCCCAAAGCAGCACCTCAGGAGCTGGAGGGCCTGCTGTCTGAGGGCTTCACCAGTTCCTTAGGGTGTGGGGTGCCTCCATCATAACATGGCCTAGGGAGATGCAACTCCAACTGTGGTCTATGGAGATGCAGTGCCCACTGTGGTCTAGGAGATGCAGTGCCCACTGTGGTCTAGGGAATGCAGTGCCCACTATGGTCTAGGGAATGCAGTGCCCACTGTGGTCTAGGGAGATGCAGTGCCCACTGTGGTCTAGGGAGATGCAGTGCCCACTGTGGTCTATGGAGATGCAGTGCCCACTGTGGTCTATGGAAATGCAGTGCCCCCTGTGGTCTATGGAGATGCAGTGCCCCCTGTGGTCTAGGGAATGCAGTACCCACTGTGGTCTAGGGAATGCAGTGCCCCCTGTGGTCTAGGGAATGCAGTGCCCCCTGTGGTCTAGGGAGATGCAGTGCCCCCTGTGGTCTAGGGAGATGCAGTGCCCACTGTGGTCTAGGGAGATGCAGTGCCCACTGTGGACTCTGGAGATGCAGTGCCCACTGTGGACTCTGGAGATGCAGTGCCCCCTGTGGTCTATGGAGATGCAGTGCCCACTGTGGTCTATGGAGATGCAGTGACCACTGTGGACTATGGAGATGCAGTGCCCACTATGGTCTATGGAGATGCAGTGCCCACTGTGGTCTATGGAGATGCAGTGCCCACTGTGGTCTATGGAGATGCAGTGACCACTGTGGACTATGGAGATGCAGTGCCCACTATGGTCTATGGAGATGCAGTGCCCACTGTGGTCTATGGAGATGCAGTGCCCACTGTGGTCCATGGAGATGCAGTGCCCCCTGTGGTCCATGGAGATGCAGTGCCCCCTGTGGTCTATGGAGATGCAGTGCCCACTGAACCACTAGCACCACTGCCTACATGACACTGTTCATCACAACCCTGAAGCCTGACCTAGACATAACAGTGCCGAGTAACTGAAGGACTGAAGGACAAAGCTTTGCCCTTAGCACACCTGCTTCTGTCAGGTCTACACAGTATGTGAGCCCCAGGGCAGTGCTGGTGCATAGACATTTGCAGAAATGGCGTGTGTAATCATTCATATAAAAGAAAAAGGCATAGCCTCAAGTCAGGCTGAAGCTTCTGCCTTGAGATGATAAACACCCCACCAGGCTACTCTTAGACACTGCCGTTTCTAAGTGCGGACCCCTGGCTCCACACGAACACTCTCCTTTTAAGGAGAAAAGGTAGGCATGTTTCTGGACTGGCTGCTCCCTCTGGGGGCACCAGGTCCACACATGCACCATGTCAGCAGGACACCAGCCACTCAGAGACTCATATAAAGTCTGTCTGAGGAGTCTGAGTAGAGAAAAACATGGTCCTCAGATTTCTTCTAATGTTCCAGGGAGGCTAAGCCTGGACCTGAAGTTAGGAGGCAGATTAGGGGCAGAGACCCCGGGAGGAAGTACCCGGGAGGAAACAGGCCTGGCTCACACCACTGAGGAGCCCGAGCCTCACTATGCATTGATGGTTTTCTTTCCCTACCAAACATGAAAACGTTTTAGATAACGCTTCCCACACAGGGGAAAGGTGAAGGTTGCAGGGAGACGGGGACACAGCACCCTTCCCCCGTCCCTGGAAGCTCATCGGTAACTTTTGTGAGTTTGTGTTTTTGAGACAGGGATTTGTGCATCCCAGGCTATAGTCAAGAACAGCCTTGAACTCTGAGCCTCCTACCTCCAGGTTGCCATGCCAACCATGCCAGGGTTTACGTGGTGCTAAGGACAGAACTCAGGGCTTCATCATGCTAGTACGCTACCAGCTGAGCTGTAGCTCCAGTCTGTATCATGCGAAAAGAGCCGAGAGACATGTCAGTCCTGTTACTTCCCTTAACCTGACCGGAAAGGACCGTGGCTGAGGCTGGTAGTGTCTAAGGCCCACCAAGCTAGGCAATGAACAGCCCCGGGCCCCAGTCAGTTTGTGGGAACATGAGATATAAAAACCATGCTGCCATACGTGATGTCAGGAGACTCCGGCTCTTCCAGCTGCAGCTCCTTGCGCATAGTTCCCTCGATCTCTGCAGCCAAGGAGTCCTGGGAAAAGCCAGAAGACATGTGTGGAGTGAGCAGGGGCTCAAGCCTTCCATTTCTAGGTGAGATCTGAGGCCGGAAGAGCCATGGGGGAAGAAACAGGGGGCCCAGAAGCCTCCAGACTTCTTGCCACACAACACAAGGCTAAAAGCGTTCTCTACCCAGAGTTCCTGCTGCGCCAGGGCCAAGGCGGGCTCTGAGCACCCAGCACCTTTGGACGTGAGAGAGCCCCTAGCTCTCGGGCATCTGAGTGTCTGAAAGCAGGTCAATTCCACACACCCTTGGCCAAACTACAGAGCTAAAACTGTGGCCACGATCCAGGATGGAGAACTCAGGGGGGCACAGGAAAGTGTGCTCGGAACAGTGGGGAAAGCGTGTCTCCAGATGTGTCTAAAGCTTCCGAAAGGTCCCGCCGAGCCCCACAGGCCGCAGGCCACATTAAGCTTCTGTCCTCCGGGTCTGTGGTCCCAGCCCCTTAGGATTATGACACACAGGGGGCCAAGGGACACCAACCTCCGTCATATGCTCAGGAAACAGGCCCAATGTCCCCAGGAGGAAGCTTAAATTTTTTCTTTGCAGACACCCCTTGCCCAGCCCCCAATCCTGACCCCACCGCACCCCATCCTCCACACGTGTACCTCTCAACCCCTTAATTCCTACTAGTTGTATGGGGTACACTGCTGCCCTTTGCGGGCGGGGCATGAGCTTTAGGGTGGGGAAGACGGCTCTTGTGTGCTTCTCATTTCCCAGGTGGACTGAGAAGGTTAAACCCACAATGCCCCACCCATCCCTACGGTCTGAGGCAGATTTATAAACATAGAGGACATAGTCTCCCTCCCCCATGTTCATGGGCCCCTGATTCTGTCCATGGATAACAGATTAGAAATGCCTGCCACAAGGCAAAAGAATTGAGAACGTTGAGTAAAACCTGCTACTTGCAGTTGGAAGGCCGAGAGCAAAAGATCTGGGCGCTCAGCTCCAAGACCACAGGCTGCCTTGCGTCTGCTTTAACCGCCTTTGATGCACAGCGCCCTTTCAAAACAACCATCCTTACAACCCGGGCTTGCCAAGAGCCTCAAGAAGGGCAAACAAAAGCTCCCAGCAAACACGGAGCTGATAATCCATCCAGAAGAAATGGAGAGACACGTGCTATCCAGCTTTCCTCATGCGGTGGCTCGGTTTTCTCTTCTTTGTAAATTGAACTTTCTGTTTATTTTGCGTGTGCACACACACGGGGACACCTGCAGGCACTCATGTGCTCTGGTGCACCTGATGAGGCTCAGGGCAACCTTTGGGAGTTAGTTCTCTCCCTCTGCCTTCTGTATTTCAGCTACCTGGCCTGTAAACTTCTAGCAGATTCTCCTGTCTCCACCTCCCGTCTCACAATACAAATGCAGAGATTACAGATGTGCACCACTGGTTTTTCACGAGGCTTGCCAGGCTCCCACGGCTAGAGGTTTTACCTGCTGAGCAAGTCCCCAGCCCTGTTTGGTTTTGCAAGACAGCGTGAAGGCCTCAGCCATGCTCCTCAAAGTCATCCCAGTAACTGCACTGGCTCCCTGAGCTAAACTGGGATGAGATTTCTGTGCCCTGTGACTGCCCTCTCTGCCTGTGGTGAATAGAAGCAGACTTCCCAGGAGAAGTCTCAGCGAGAGGTTCCTGCCTGCGTCCCTTCTCGGCTGGCGAGATGGCTCCGAGAGAAAGTCTGGTCCCTGGAGCCCATGTGAGGAAGAAGCGAGCTGACTCCACGGAGTTGTCCCTCACACTGGCACTGCTTACACCCTCTCCGTCGTCTCACAGAAACACAGTAATAAACATTTTTAAAATGCTTAACATTTCAATTTTTTTTTTAATTTAAAAAAATTTTTAAACTTTAAAAAATCTCTTCTCACCTCGAAGAGAATTTGCTATTCTACCAAACCATCGGAACAAAGCCTGAACACACAGGAGCTCGGAGGCTCGCTCTCCGGCCATCTGTCTGTCGGCCACCCCGGTCCCTGCTGAGCGGTGACAGCTCCACACAGCCGTGCACTAACGTACACGGTGCTGTGGGACGCAGCAAACACATGGCCGCCACCTTGGACGCTCTGGAGACAGAATGAGCAAGCTCACTCCCTTGTAAGCAGACGTCACAGGGAAACGGCTGGCTAAGGGGCTCGGCCCTTGCGTTGCCCACTGTCCATGGGGAGATCAACTGGAACCCCGCCCCCGTGCCTTATCCCCCCCCAGAGCTGAAGTCAAACAAGCCAGCCAGGACTAAAGAAATAAGATCATGGGACATACTATTTTTTTAAAAAGTTGATTCCAATCCCAGACACTAAACGACATGAGAGAGGGGTTAATAAACACACCAAGAGCCAGGAGAAGTACAGGCTCTTTAAGACATGGGGAAGGTGCTCCGGGGCCGGGGTAAGTAACGTCTAACTGAAATCACCTCTTAATAGCAGGAGCAGAAAAGAACACACAAAGCCAGTCGGTCCTGCCGGCTGGGCGGGTCCAGGTCCAAACTTCAAATCAGGGCTCACAGAAAAGATGCAGGCAGTGGTCAGAATGGGACACGCGGCCCCGGGTGCCACCGTCCAGCAGTGTGAGGGGAACAGAGGGCAGGAGAGCCGGCTCACCATGGGGAACAGGCCCAGTGAGTGGTAGCGCCGTGACGTGCTGTTGGGCATCGTCTTGTTCCGCAGGTTCTTCAGCTCCTCCTGCGCCTCGTGAAGCATTTCCATGCACTCCGCGTACTTGTCCTCCAGCTCTCGAAGCTGTGGGGAGAGGCAGAGGGTCAGGGTGGAACAGCACCAGTGAGCACCAGTGAGCTCCCAGTGAGCACCCAGTCAGCTCCCAGTGAGCACCCAGTCAGCTCCCAGTGAACGCCCAGTCAGCTCCCAGTGAGCACCCAGTCAGCTCCCAGTGAGCAGTGACCCCAGTCAGCTCCCAGTGAGCACCCAGTCAGCTCCCAGTGAACGCCCAGTCAGCTCCCAGTGAGCACCCAGTCAGCTCCCAGTCAGCTCCCAGTGAGCACCCAGTCAGCTCCCAGTGAGTTCCCAGTGACCACCCAGTCAGCTCCCAGTGACCACCCAGTCAGCTCCCAGTGAGCACCCAGTCAGCTCCCAGTGAGCACCCACCCAGTGAGCTCCCAATGAGCACTCAGTCAGCTCCCAGTGAACACCCAGTAAGCACCCAGTGAGCTCCCAGTGAGCACCCAGTCAGCTCCCAGTGAACACCCAGTGAGCTCCAGTGAGCTCCTAGTGACCACCCAGTCAGCTCCCAGTGAGCACCCAGTCAGCTCCCAGTGAACACCCAGTGAGCTCCCAGTGACCACTCAGTGAGCTTCCAATGAACACCCAGTGAGCTCCCAGTGAGCACCTAGTGAGCTCCCAGTGAGCACCCAGTCAGCTCCCAGTGAGCACCCAGTGAGCTCCCAGTGAGCACCCAGTCAGCTTCCAGTGAACACCCAGTGAGCTCCCAGTGAATACCCAGTAAGCACCCAGTCAGCTCCCAGTCAGCTCCCAGTCAGCTCCCAGGTGCCCACACACCCAGCAGCCTCACACCCGAGAAGCAGAACAACACAAGCCAGCACCTCATGGACTGCAGCTGCCCTGTGGCCACAGAAAGCGCACTGGACCCACCAGGCTGGCTCCCCTTTCACTTTGGGAAGGCTGCAGACTGCAGACAGAGGACTAGCCAGGTAAGACTTCAGAGGGGAGGAGGCGAATCCGCACCCCTTGCTTCAAGCCACCTCTTTCATTTTTGTTTGCTGTAGGGTCTTCCTATGCAGCCTAGGCAGGCCTTAAACTCCCAGCCAGCAATCCTCCTGCCTTAGGCACTCATGGACTGGGATCACAGGCATATACCACAGTGATTCAAGCCGTACCTTTGAACAGACTCCTTACACACAGCTGCGGTTTATTTTGTCCACCTATTTGGAATCTGTCAGGAGCTAGAATGTACCAAGCCCTGAGCTAGTACTGAATCCAGCATCCTTGTGCTTACGACTAACACCAGAGGCAGCGGGCAGGGAACCCAGGTAAGATAACACTATGTTAATTCAATATTAAAATGTCTGTTAAAGGGGAATGACCCGAGCCTGTGTGTGTGTGTGCGTGCGCGTGTACACACATGTGCACTCAGCGATGGATGGATATGCCTTCGCTGAAACCTGAGCCCCAGGGAGTGGACACGGGGACACCCACCTCCGCTGTGAGTTGCCGCTGGGCATCCTTAGCAGCTCCCAGGTGCTGGACAAGTTCTTCATTTTCCACCGCACACTAAACGTGGTAAAGACAAGTCACCCTCTGTTAAGACTCTTAGAGGAGCCCAGCTTTCCCCTCCGGTTACCAGTCTGTTAGAGCTCAGCACCTGTCTACAGAGGAACGCACACCTGATGATGGCCTGAAACGGGAGTGTGTGTGTGTATGTGTGTGTACACGTGTGCACGCGCGTGCCCGCAGAGCACGTGGAGGTCAGAGGACAACTCGTGGGAGCTGGTTCTCTCCGGGGATGAGCTCGGCCCACCAGGCTTGGCACTGTGCCTTTACCCACTGAGCCGTCTCACAGCCCTTCCTTTTGAAGGTGAAGTCATTCCTCTACCCCAAGCCCCACTGACTGCTTTCTGGAAGTTTGTCCTCCCACCCCCTGCCCCCCTCCCCTGCTCCCTCCTTCTGCCCCCTGCTCTTTCTGTCTTTTCTTCCTTCTTTCTTCCCCCAGAGGCATTCCAACTCCTCCTTCCAGTCAGAGCCCCGGATGGGAAACTAGGTGGGTATGCGCCTGAGACACAACAAACAGCAGCCCACGGTTTGTAAGATGAGGCCCAGACTCCACACCCCCAGCGCTACTCCGCCACTAATTTACAGATATCCTCGGGGGCCACAAGATCTTAATAAAGCCTCTGCCAACTCAAGGCGGTGGGGTCGGCTCCGGAGCTGCCAAGCCTCCTCCAGAAGAGCAGTACACACGCCTCAGGGAGGGAACTGTCCTCCCCAGCGACCACCCCTCCCAGCCCGGCACGGCCACGGTCTGGTCTCCTCAGCCAGTGACACAGAAGCCTTACAGCTTTTGCCTTCTTCTGCAGGTCGACGATTTGCGACAGCAGGTGCGTGATCTCCTCCTGCTGCCGGGCGGCATCTTCCGTCTTCTTGGCCAGCTCCTCTGAGATGCTGGCAATCTGGACGTTGGCATCCCCTGTGACAAAGACAAGCATGCAGCTGAGTCGGAAAACCACACACAGACCTAAGACGGGACATGAGGGAGTCGAGGGACATCTTCCCACATGGTGATGTGGCTCCTTCAGGGCTGAGGAGCCCAGCCGTCCATGGCCGTCCCTCCTGAAGGGCTAAGGAGCCCAGCCATCCATGGCCGTCCCTCCTGGAAGGGCTGAGGAGCCCAGCTGTCCTTGGCCGTCCCTCCTGAAGGGCTGAGGAGCCCAGCCACCCTCGGCCATCCCTCCTGAAGAGCTGAGGAGCCCAGCCGTCCATGGCCATCCCTCCTGAAGGGCTGAGGAGCCCAGCCGTCCTCGGCCATCCCTCCTGAAGGGCTGAGGAGCCCAGCCATCCTCGGCCATCCCTCCTGAAGGGTTGAGGAGCCCAGCCGTCCATGGCCATCCCTCCTGAAGGGCTGAGGAGCCCAGCCATCCATGGCCATCCCTCCTGAAGGGCTGAGGAGCCCAGCCGTCCTCGGCCGTCCCTCCTGGAAGGGCTGACTCTACTGACCAAGATGGTCCCCAAGGCAGGCAAGGCCGGCTCCAGGAACAGAGCTGGAGATGACACACCAGATATGGCTGCACCTGGCCGAACACCAACATCACACCATAAACAGAGCCACATCGTGACAGGAACTCTGTGCACAGGGCAATCCCCCTGCAGCCTTCTGCTGCATTTGGAGCTGGACCCCATTTTACTAGACATGAATGTGAGCTGTGTTCCGTCTCACTGAAGCGCCCTTTCTCTTATCTTACCTGGAGCTCACTTATAGAGGGCGCGAGGGAGGTGAGTGACTTGAATAGCAAAGCTGAGAACTCTGGCCTCCATCTTTCCAAATCGAATCACTGATCTGGGCCTAACTTTGAGCATCAATAATTCCAATATTCCAAAACAAGGCCACATTAAGATTAAATATCCACCTCATTGAGAGCATGGTCCTCAATCCACAAATGAGGCAGAGTGCCACACAGCTGGCAGAGGCCTCCTGTTGGCTGGTAGGAGGGCTGAGGGGAGAGGGGAGGGGTTGAGGAGAGACGGGAGGGCAGGCGGGAAGGGCAGACATACTCAGCTCCTTCACGCAGTCGTTCACCAGCTGCTGTTCCTTCTCCTCGTAGGTGATGGTCTCGGTCTTCAGCTGACAGGCCTGTGGATGAGGCTCATATCAGGACTGGTAGGTGGGCCAGGGTTCGGGTACAGAGCTGGACAAACCCAGTTTCTGGGATGCTGCCCTCCACCGTGTCTGTAGCTGCTACCATCCAGGACAGACAACTCCTCTGCGTTCCTTGCCTAGGTTATGAGCAAGGTCCTAAGCAGAGAGCCGATGGCTATGCACCACCAGAGGGCGCTACACAGAGATGCAGGCACAAGTACAGCATCAAGGGGCCGTAACATGTTGGTCCATTTGCTACTTGCAGTGTTTGTCCAGCTCGTACATATGACACGTCTATGGCTCCCCGAGTGCCTAGGGCCTGCCTGTAGCAGGTGCTACGGACAGCTGCACAGGAACAGAACGACGTGTCACCACCCCAGACACTGAGGGACCAGGTTCTCAAGTGCCGTTAGCTGTCTGGCTCAGCCTACTGAGAACAAATTCTCATGAAAGCATTAAAGCGCAGTCTCAAGAGCTTTCCTGGAAATAGGGGACACTGGGACTGATGTCTTAACCTCAGCACCGGGCTACATAGTGAGCTACAACTCAGATAGCCTGTCTCACGAAACAAAACAGGTTGGAAGTGATGGTGCACACCTTTAATCCTAGAACTCAGAGGCAGAGACAAGTGAATCTTTCTGAGTTCAAGGCCAGCCTGGTCTACATAGCAGTTCCAGGACAGAAAGGGCTATAGAATGAGACCTTGTCTCAAAGCAAAAGAAACTTGAGAGAGAGAGAAACAGAGAAGGGAAGAGAGAAGAAAGAGAGACGGAGAGAGTGTGAGAGCATGTGCAGCTATCCCTAGGATTTTAGACAGCTTGCTCTAAGAAGGGGATGGTCTAGAGCCATATAAACGCTGTTACCTCAGTTAAGCAGTTAAAGACAGGTGGCGCCGAGGGCTTGGGCCCTGGCCACAGGCAGACATGAAAATTCTGAGGATGGACAGGGGCCATCAGGAACAGCTCTTGGGATAGAGGGGCTGAGTGCCCGGCCTGGACTGTGGAGTCACCGGGGCCAGACTCCAGACGGGAAGCATGGGTTCAGCATCGGTCAGCCATGGGCTAGCAGACCAAGCCTGGCCACCTTGGTCTTTCTGCCTTGTGGTTCCCACTCGTAAGAAATGACGGGGCTGGCAGGTGTGGGGTCTACAGGATAGGTCATGCAGAAGAGCTCCTTATGCCTTAAGGCCCAGACAGGAGGCTCTTCCCAATGTGTGGCAGATGTCTGCCTCCTGCAGGGGCTGGGGGGTTCAGAGCCGGCTTAGAAAGGCTCACAGCCCAAACCCGACAGACAAGGGCCTGGCGGACAGGGTGCCAACCTTTGTCCACAGAAGAGCTCGATGTTAATTACGACAGAAAGCACTAAATCTATTCCCATTGGAGGCTTTAGAGAGTGGTGGCTGCTGAGAAGAAAATGTGGGCTTAGAGCCGGAGGCTGCAAACCGGCCCTTCATTTATTAACCCTGACACCTCCGAACACCCCGCAAGCTGGTGCCCGAGTCTCACTGCAAACGACTCAAAGTAACCGGCTGTTGGCCCTGCTGTGAAGACTACTAATAGCAGCAACAACAATCACTAATAGTAACAACGTATGGCGACAGCACCTCCCTTCCATGCAGGAAACACTCAAAGCCCAAGTTCCCAGCCTGCCTTGGCTCAGCCTTTTCAAGTTCACTGAGTAAGAACTCTGTCTCCGCACGCTGGTGTGCGGTTTTCTCGGAGCAAATCTGATCCTCAATAGTGTAAAGCCAGTGTCAGCTCCAGCCTTCTGGGGCACCGTGGAAAGCATCGGGTGAAGGGGAGGGGCCTGGACCTCCTCTCAGTCTTCATTCCCTGAGGTGGCCAGCCCAGAGCAACACCCACACATGGCCAAGCCTGAGCCTGAGGCCTAGCCAGCAGGCACCAGCTCAGGCAGGACCCCCTCAGATGGCCGCGATGCCCTGTCACCGCGGAGGGGCACCCCCGCCCTCCCAAGGGGCAAGAGCAGGCTGTGCATGTCACCTCGGATCGAAGGACAACGTTCTCCTCCTCAAGGTCCTTCAGCTTCTTCTGAAGCGAGTCCAGGTGGAAGTAATTCTGGACGGAGGACGATGACTCGTTCCTCTTCAGCCTGGGAGAAGAGCCACTCAGAGTCAGGGAGGCCACGCCCACTCCCACCCAGTCACCGTGTGGGGTCCAGAGGGCTGCCCAAAGGTGTAGTAGCCACATTAGCTCAGGACCGGGGGAGGGTCAGCTTTATTTAATCTTTGCGATTCCAGGATGTCTGGGAGTTCATGTAACTCTTGAGATGAGCACCTACTCAAAGACAGGTTTTCTGGGCAGGTGAGGTGGCTCAGTGTAAAACTTCTGCTGCCACACCCGACAACCGGGGCTCAGTGCCCAGGACTAACATGGTGGAAGGAGCGACCCGCCTCCTGAAGGCTGTCCTCAGACCTCCACCTGCAAACCATGGCCTGTACCCCTCCCACAGCGCACACAAATAAAGTAAAGCATTCTGTGTATGCTACATGTGTGAACTGAGTGTTCATGGCCCTGTGACCTGTGTTCTTCTTCTTTAAAATGTTATTTATTTTTACTCTATGTGCATTGGTGTTTTGCCTACATGTATGTCTGTGTGAGGGTGTCAGATCCCCTGGAACTGGAGTTACAAACAGTTGTGAGCTGCCATGTGGGTGCTGGGAATTGAACCCGGGTCCTCTGGAAGGGCACCAGTGCTCTTAACAGCTGAGCTGCCTCTCCAGCGCCCCCTACCCCTGCCCACACACACACTTTTTTTTTCCCTAGACAGGGTTTCTCTGTGTAGCCCTGGCTGTTCTAGAACTCACTTTGTAGACCAGGCTGGCCTTGAACTCAGAGATCAGCCTGTCTCTGCTTCCAAGTGCTGGGATTAAAGGTGTGTACTACCACGCCTGGACCTAAGTGTTTTTAATCGCTCCAGTCTACAGGAAAGCAGCATGGGGTGAGGTAACATGGCTTCTATGTCACAACAGAGCTGGGACCCCAAAGGGGGCCACTGGGCTTTCAATGTGAGAGCCTCCGACCTCAGAGAAGCATCTAGGTCCTCTGTCCCAAGGACCTGAGGCTCCAGGATCTGAGCTTCCCCCCACAGTAGAGCCCACCCAACCTGTTTCCACAAATGCCAGGGAAAACTGGCCACCTGACAAGTCAGCAATGAAGTCCTATTAGAGGGAAATGGTCCTCTGCCCTGGAGCCCTGCCTGGATGCCTCCAAGGACACCCGTGCCAGCCAGCCTGCCCTCCCGCTCCAGGACCCATGACTCACGGGGTTGAGCAGACGGACTCGGGCTCGCTCTCCTCCGCAGCGCTGGTGTAGAACTGAAGCAGCTCATCTTTCATGGACAGCTCGTGTCGGAGCTGAGACACCTGTGTGGACAGGAGAGCTTAGAAGTGCTTTCTGGAAGTGGCAACGTCCCTCTCCGTGCTCAAACAAGGATCAGACTCCCCACAAAGGAGGATTGATTACTTCTCAGAGTTCCAAGGGTTGAGTTCGACCCCACCTAAGAAGAGTCCATCGGGCTGGAGAGATGGCTTAGCGGTTAAAGAGCACTGGCTGCCCTTCCAGGACTCGGGTTCAATTCCCAGCACCCACATGGTAGCTCACAACAGTCTGAAATCTGAAATTCCAGTTCCAGGGGATCTGACACTCTTGCACCAATGCACATAAAATGAAATTAAAGAAAGGGAGGGAGGGAGGAAAGGAGGGAGGGAGGAGGCAGGCAGGCCCAATCAATGGTTTCTGGGTAGGAAATTGCCTGTGTTTAGTTAGAAGAGCAGACAGGGAAGCAGAAGGCTCTAGAAGATCACAGGGTAGGGGTGAGGCTGTTTATTGGCTTTGGAAGCAGCCAGATGACCAGCTGGGCAAGTGGCCAGAACAATGGGCCACAATATTAAATGAAACGAGAGGCCGCTGGCTTCATCAGAACTCAGTGCCACCTTAGAGCAGATCTGTGAACGTGCTCCCTCCAGGTGGGCTGCCAGGAACGGTTCACAGACCCACAGAGGCCCTCCACATGACCAGCACACCTCACGGTGTCCCTGGCTAAGCTTGGGCAGACCCTACTCTGCGCTCAGGGTTACTGGGCAGAAACTCAGGACAGGGCAGACAGTGCAGCTACGAGGGAAGCCACGCCATTGACTGATGAGGCAGCTTTGCAAGTGTTGCTGATCTGGGTTCAAGGCTTTCAGATAAGGCAGTGGATTCTGTACAGCTTCTCCTCTGCCCCCCAGCAGTCCGTACTGATAACACAGGGCCATGAAGAATTCAAGTCTGTTTTCCAGGGTGGCTCAGGTTTGTTCCAACTTCCCCGCGCCACACAGGTGTGACTCTGTCTTCCTTGAAGGGTCCCCACCTGGAGGGACCACTCAGTGATTCTCCGAAGGGAAGCAGGGCATCGCCACCCACATGGAGTAGGGGTTCACGCATGTTGAGGAAGCCTCACACGGCGCCCATGGAGGAGGCCAGTGGATGACCACTCGCCGCTCGGAAGGACATGCTAGCTCACACGCGCTCTCACCCGACCTCAGTCGGGCCAGGGAAGGCAAGAACAGCTTTATTTCCCCCACAACCCTCCAGCGCCCCGGGTTACCACCCTTGAAAGCAGGCTGGGGTGAGAGCCTTTCTTACAGGTTGACGTGAAACATTAAACCCAAACTGGGAATAGCTTTAATTAGAAACAGAAAAGAAAGACTAACTACCGGTTAGGGACATGGACAAGGGTTCCTTTCCCCACCAAAGGGAGTTCCTGATGGACAGTGAAGAAGAAATGAGAAGAAGAGTTCTCAGGGTAAAAGTCAACGCTAGAAAGACAGGATGACGGGAGAGAACCACAGAGCACAGCCGGGCTGGAAGACGCAGACCCCTGTTCCATCAACCCTGCGGACTCCCTGGAGTCTCCGCGGCCCGTGCGTTACGTCCAGGAAATCAGCACCCTTCCTCCCAAATCTAGGTTCCCTCTGAAGCTGCTGGTGGTCCGTGCCTGTCCCCTCCTGACAGCCATGAGTTAAGACGTGCGTCATGAAAACAGAGTCCATAGCTGCAGTGCCCTGCCCTCTCGCGGCGAGGCCGGTGTGAGGGGTGGGGCCGCTTCACAGCGGGAGCTGGCTCCTGCCAGCGTGGGTCTGCGTGGGCTTCCGCCCCGCGTGGAGGGCCTTCACGTGGAGCTGGGCTCTCTCAGGACAGGTCATGCCCACGTCTGCACATCGCTCCTCCCGCCTCCCCGACCTCTCCCGGGCCGGGGTCCTCACCTCCTCCCGGATGTGTTCCACCTGCTCTTCTAGCAGCTCGTTCCTCTCAGTCAGGGTCTTGTTCTTCTTCAACAACGACTGGCCGATCCGCGCGGCCAGCTCCAAATCCCGCTCTTTCTACGAAAGGCAAGAGGAAGAAGAATGGGTACTTAACCCTGTGCATCCTGGAAGAGCTAACAGGGCTCCGTGTCAGATAGCTGAGCTCAGAAGCAGTGAAGAATTAACAATTCGCCATCCAGGTACCTGCGAAAACCCTGACCACGCGTGCGCAAGAGCCACACAGGAAGAGTCGATGAAGACCAGGTACACGAGGGGAAAATGCTTTGGTACCTGTTTAATCATTAGTAACACTTCTCACGTGAGAGCCAGCACAATGGAACACCACTGACTCAGATGGACAGACGGACAGACAGATGGATAGATAGATGGTTCTTGTAGAAGTTTATTTTTAGTTATGCACAAAATAATTGTTTCATGCAGAGTTGGGTGAGGGGCTGCCTAGGTCTTGGCGTTTGGTATTGTCTGCAGGTGTTGGTATCTCTAGAGTGGAAGTTTGATTGCTAATGATCTGCATGTGCTATCAGAACACCTGAGGAGTTCTGAATGAATAAAAACACCTGAGCTCAGACACTCGGGGTTCCACTCTTGAGCATGGCACTGGCCAGGATAGTGGTGCCCTCTAATGATGTCTGGAAGGTTTTGCCTCTATGAAAGTGCCTCCTTGCCAGGCCACCAAAGCAGCTAACTACTACAAATGGCGCCCCATCGTGGGGCAGGGCATCATGCCTGCTAATCCAACATGGAGACAAGGAAGAACAAGAAAGAAACTCCAGACTTCACAGAGTCCAGTAAAGCACACTCAGGGCAGCTCCTAGAGGGCAGAGATTATATATATGCAAAAATAGTGAGTGGACGTCTCCTGAAGGAAGAGGAGAGAGAGAAAGGGAAATAAGCCTCTACAAAGAGAAAATTGTGAAAATTGAGAAAGACAGCTTGAAAGTGAGAGCCACAGAATAGAGGCCTTTAGAGAAAGACATTGTCATGGTAAAAAATAAAAATAAAAAAATTCAGCCGGGAGCAGGAAAGAAGCAAGGTTTCAACGGCTTTTCCTGATCATAGAACTAATTCTTCCTCCTGCTGCTGGCGGCAGCCGGGGCACGGGAAACAGAAACCAGAGCGTACTGCTCTACAAACTGAGTTTGCTGATGGCTTTGTGTGTGTGTGAAGCCCAAGCGGGTCTTGTGTTCGAGGTCTATGAAGAAGAGTGTATGGTTCTCCATAGTGGTGGTGAGAAAGAGTGCCAAACTGCCAGAATGTTTCAACCTGAGATTCTTCCTACTGGCCCAGACCCCTGCTGTTGTGGAAGCCATGACTTAGAGTAAAAAAGTCACTTAGTTAAAACTGAACAAGTCCTCCCCACCGCAAAACCTGACTAACAAGCAGTCCATATACAGATGAAGCGGTCCTGACAAGACACCTCTGCTATGGTGACGAGAACTCCACTCCAGGAGGGAACCCTTCCTGCAGACAAGGTTCATCTGTGATGATGCTGAGAAAAACACTTGCTAAAAGAATCAGGACTAGCTGTTGTTGTGTTATGCAGGAGTTTTTGGAATGTTCTACTGAACTTCGAACTCAAACATGAACTGACCAGTTACTTTTCCTGCAAACCAAACTCCATCTTAAAATCTGGAAAGTGTTTCCTCAGGGTCAGCACACAGAAGCTATCTTCCAGAACTGGCCAAGGTTGTATCTCATGCTGGTAGCCAAACTTGGTACTGTAAGAGTCACCCAGGTGGTGCTGGTTTTAAAGGCATGAAGGGGTCATGGCACTGTGAGAGGCCAAGAGAGGCCATTGGTAAAAGTAGAGCCTCAGTGGCAGTTGAAGGCCCAGATTGAAGGGGTCATGTAAATAAATTGAGGCTTGGCACCATGAAGAGAGCCCAGGAGAGGCTATTGGTGAAAATGCAGCCCAGTTGCAGCAAGGGAAGCCCAGTGTTTTGGAGATGCCAGTACCATGGGACAATACCAAGAATAGAAGCAGCAGTGGAGTGGAGCCAGCCACAGCCTGGAGGACAAGCTGTGTGTGCTGTAGAGGGCAGAGCCAGAGAAGTAATTCAAGCCCTTTGGAGGAGCCCAGAAGATAATGTTTTTTGGCTGTCCAAAGACATTGTGAAAAGCTTGATAGATGGTTGGTTTCATTTGGTCCTGTGCATTAGCAACCTTCATGATTGTTCCTCTTGTAAATAGTTTTGCTGGTATAGTGTTAAATTGTGTTATAGAGACAAAGCAATTTTTTGGACTGGCTTATACAGAAAAGGGGAATTATTGTAGAGGTTTATTTTTAGTTATGTATAAAATAATTGTTTATGCACCATTGGGTGAGGGGCTCCCTAGGTCTTGGCGTTTTGTATTGTCTGCAGGTGTTGGATTTCTCTGTGTGTGTGTGTGGGGGGGGGGGGGTTGATTGCTTATGATCTGCACCTGAGGGAGTTCTACGTCAATAAAAACACCTGAGCTCAGACGCTCAGGGTTCCACTGTTGAGGATGGTGTTTGCCGTGACAGTGGTTCCCTCTGCTGAGGTCTGGCAGGGTTTCCACGTACGAATATGCCTCCTTGTCTTCTTGCTGAGCCACACAGCAGTGTACAGCTACGGATGGTAGATGGGCAGGTGGGTAGATGGATTGACCTGGATGGATAGGTGAACGGGCAGATGGTAGACAGATGAATCAACAGACGGATGGATGGGCGTGGATGTGCTCCTGAGTAAAGCCGGCAGCCAGCACAGGAAGGCAGGCCTCTTTGGCTCACCTCAGGTTGGACTGTATTTCATGCTGAGTCCTTCATTCTAACCCACGAAATAAAAATGTTTAAAAATAACTCGAATGACTGCATCTGCTTTGCTTGTTCTTCACTTTCTTATTCAGATTTTATTTAATTTTGTTTATTAAGGGGGAAAAAAAAGAACTTCCAAAGTGCAGAGAAACCTATCGGCCGGTCACACTTCGGAGCGTGTTTAGAAGGGGTGTTCTGCTAGTTCAGCCATGCAACAGTGAGACAGAGCAGCTCACACAGGCATGGCTGCCTCTGTGGGAAGAGGGGAGGCCAGGCTGCTTGCAACCCTCTCTAACCCGTGGTGAGGGATTCGGTGCACCCCTCTGGCCTCTGCGGGCACCAGGCACAGTGCGCAGGCAAAACACCATACACATAAAAACAAGCCTTTTTAAGAACTTATAAAAATTAGAAAGAATAAAAAAGGCTCAGCACAAATGGGATTATTTGTAATTATTTGTAATCTGTTTTTAGACAAGCAGGCACCATCCACCATTAGAGGAGAGAGGGGCTTAGGGCCTCCTGCTCGTCACTCTGATGATTCTAAGTGTGCCTCATGCCGAAAACAGACCATTAAAATCTATTCCTACAGTGTTTTATGTGAAAAACAGCAGCTCAGAAATGAAGATATCAGAATGTGTCCCACATAGTACAAATGGTATTTCCAGTCAAGCTTTGGTCGTATATTTACAGAAGCGAGGTACACATACTCTATACAGCCCTACCGTGTGTGTTTATAGTAGAGAGCCATAAACACCCTATGCAGCCCTACTGTGTGTGTTTATAGT